>CAXKVW010001430.1:0-40507 GCA_964058825.1 Carex arenaria
GGGACAAAATTTTTCGTTGCTGGATGCCGACGGTTAATACTACAATGAACGAAGTTAAATACTAGATCGATGTACGGTAAATACACTAAAGATTGAAGTTAAATACTGCAGAAAATTTTAACCATCAAATTGTTGGTAACTAATTTTTTTGTCTTTTAGTGAGGGGATAATGGGGGGATGGAAGTACGGGGACAATTATCTGGGTCCATAAAAAAATATCTATAGGTCCATGTGGCGGAAGTGTATTCAAATTCTTACTTCCATTTGAGTGAAGAACTACAAAAATAATGCTTTCTAATAAGTCTAAGTCATAAATGGCCCACTAACGGAATTCAACAATTCCAGCCCGTATAAGAAACGGAGAGCAATTGTATGGATCCAGCATCTCAGTCTCAGATGTGACCCAGATCCAAGTAATTTCAGGCCTAAGAATGCTACAGCCCGTAAAATTCCAAGTGCTTTAAGATTTAAATATTTGCATAAATCTGAAAATATGTCTATTTTCTAAATTTCGAAATTCACACAAAAAATCTGATCTTGGTCTGAAAATTTATCTAAATGTTTCCAAATATAGACAAAATAATTAAACAATAACATAATTGGGTCAAAGTTGCGGAGCGAGAATTATTAAAACATTTCGGTAATACTAATTACAGAAAGTCCAAAACCGGATCTCGACAACCAATTTTTGTTTTCAAATACAATTTTAACCCATTTTCATTCTATTTTTTTTTCCTTGTTAATTTTTTTTACGAAACAAACTTAAAATATATATGAACCACATAAAAGGTCTATTACAAAGTAAAAGGAAAGAGTTATATATTGTAATGATGCTCCTATTGTTAGTTATATATTATATAAGATTATAGGTCATTTTTGGTTATGGAGTATTATTGTTATGTTTGTTAGTTAATGAGGATAACTCTATGTTATTTTTGTATAGTCGCTAACACTCAGGAGTAGACTTGTCTACCTTTGGATTTAAAAAATTCTTTTGATCTTTTCCTTTATTTTAAATTTTTTTTTTTTTTTTTTTACATGGGTTTCTACTCAGAAACTCAACTTTTGTAACCGATCATGGTTAATGAAAATGAGGGCTTGAAGTTTCTAAAAAAAAATTCTTTTGATCCAGTGTAATTTTAGTCCAGTGTTTATCCCTTATTTAATATTGTGCCTACTCTGACTCAGAAAAAAAATATAACAAGCCCATAAATGCCTGAATCGCTGCTGGACTGGTTCAACTTCGCTAAATGCCTAAATCCGAGTAATTTTTTTTGTGTCCTCTTAGAATAGAAGGCTTTCCGAGCAAATAAAAGAAGTTCAATCCCATGCAAACTTTCTGAGCAAACTTTGTACTCTATTTATTTGTCTAAATCCCATGCATATATTTTCTGAGCAAGGATTCATACCGGAGACATTTCTCCAAAAAAGGATTCATACTGGATACGAAATAACTCCCGAAAAAAAAAATATTCTATATAAATTATTACGTGGTCAAACTTTCATTAATTTTAAATTTTATTTAAACTCATGAAAAATTGTTTGTTGTGTTTTTAAATTATAAATGCTGCAGGTAGATTCATAATTTTGTCCAGATGTGAGTTAAAAATGGCTGAAATTGAAGTATGCAAAATTATTTATCATGTTGATTGTACTTTATCTATTACATGATTAGTTAATGGGTTAAAATCCATGTAGTGTCTTACTCTGACGGAAATTCTGAATTCACATATACTATATATGATAGTATAGATCATTATTTAAATTAATCTATCTAGCATAGTAAGATGTTGGAAAATAAACATTTACCTTTAGCCGCTGCCAACTATTCAAAAAAAAAAAAAACCTTCAAAAGTGTATTCTACAGGTAGAATAAGTTAATCCACCTAAAAATGTGGAATAACTTACTTCAAATTAACTTATCTCTTACTCTATCTTACTCATTCTATTTTACTTCTTATTTGATGGCTTAAATGTGTAATAAAGAATTTACTTCACCTCTTACTCCACAGTCAAATATGTCTAGAATACTAATGTAAAATTTTTTGTATATTTTTTATTAAAAACTCTAGTTATGTTATTATTTGTTGGATATATGCGTTATATATATTTTAATGAGTAGAACTAGGGTGCTCTTAAGTTCATCAAGCCCTTTCGTGAACTCAATTCTAAAACTAATCGAATGACTTTAAACGACGAATTCAAATCGTTGAAATCCTTCTACCTTACAAGTGATGCGTCTACATGCAAAAATTTTAAACTTTCGAATTAATTTAAGAGAGAGTCAATTGGTCAAAATTAGAACATTTATAAATTAATTTTAATGCATTCATTTTTTGGACGTCTTTTGACCACTTGACTCGATACAAAATGAATTTCAAATTTCAAAATTTTCACATGTAGACGCATCACTCATAAGATAGAATAATTTCAACAGTTTGGATTCATCATTTGAAACCAATCCGATAGATTTTAAGTTAATTTCACAAAAAAATTTAGTGAACTTAGAAGCATCCTAGTTCTACTCTATTTTAATATTGATAGTAACTATTTATGTTATATATGTTAATGTTTTTTTATTAATAAAATCCGTCCAAATCTACCGAATCTGTTCGTCAGAATTCATCGTATTTTAAACGATAATAATTAATATAGATTGAAAATAAGAATCTTACTACTAACTAAAATTTGACCGGGCTGATCCGCGGAAACTCCGTTCTCGAGGAGATGATTTGATGCATGTGTTGTTCACTTGTTCTGCGCTTGGTCAAAAGTCAGGTATATTGACTCTTTTGAATCATGCTAAAGAAGAGGAGTGCACACAGCTTCCCCCATTAAATGTTTTTTTTTTGATTGAACCCCCATTAAATGTTTGTTTGTTGCGAAGCTACGCTTCACAGAAAACCAGAAGTCAAAACATACTTAAAAAAAAGGAGTTTCATGTACACCCCTCAAATACCTTAAAATTATGTACCACCCCTCTAAAGTTCATAAAATAATACTAGTATTGTGCTCATACAAAAAATAAAAGCAAATGAGACCATATATTTTTATTTTTAATAATATTTGTCTTTTAATATTTGTCTTTATTCAACAATGAAATGGACTATTTTGTTTTTACCTCTCCATTAAATAAAAATGTAATCAATATTTAGTGAGCAAATATGTTAATTACTTTGTTATTTTGTTGTAATCAGTAATATAAAAGAATATATAAATATTATCAATTATTTATTTTTATGGCAACATTTATATATGAAGAAATTGTAAGGAGAAAATCAGTATATAACTAAATACAAAGTGGAGACATATGCCTTAGCCACTGTGCTACATAGCGCTTGGCTTAAGGGTTTAGGGTTCTCAACACAATAAATACCAATACATTGCTACATTTATTCATGATTAGGCCCAAACTTTGCAATGGAGCTTCGAACAAAATTTGTTTTTGTCATTAAATTATAATTGCAAATTATTTTATCTTAACCATTTAAAATTCAACGAATTAAATCACAGTCGTTAGCGGATCATGACATATATATGTTTAATACAAGGGAGGAAATTTACCTTTCTAAATTAAAAAAAAAACGGACATATTTATAGAATTTAAACTTTTTTTTTTATTAAAACTCAATTTAAATTTATAAAATATTCATTTCATTCTTTATTCTAAAAATAAAATAAGTAGTTGGTTCTTCTAACTATCTGGTCTCCAATAACAAATATTTCATTTCTCTACAATATACAGTGTCTTCTAACTGCCGGTTTTGGAGGATCTGGAACTGATTATTTTGTCATCAGTTTTAGCATCTGAAACCGATAATAATGTCATCGGTTTGGGTAGATTTCGAATTCTTCCCTACCAGTGGATAGGTCGTTAAATTTGTTATTTTTTGTATATTAATAAAAATTTCGGGAAAATAAATAATTTATTCTTAAAACTGAACAATTAGAAGACTAAATATTTTTATTTTTTTAATAAAAGATAAAATGTGCAACTTAGCTTTAAACTAGAGAAAGAGATTATTTATTTAATTCAAAATAGGGCGCTCTAAGAAAGGTTTTAACGAATAATAGATATATTTTACCGAATTCTTCTCTCTAATTTTCTCTTCTGTTTTTATCAATTAATTTCCCTTTATGTTTGCCCTTACGTTAGTTGTTATGACTTGGAAACTTTTTTTTTTTTCCTTTTCTTATTGCCGTGTACATTTTGGCCTATATCACATGCAGTTATCCACAATTAATTAATTTTATTATGATTCTCATTGGTATTCATAACTGCACCAATAACTTATTCACTACAAAAGTAGAAAAGAAAAATTGGTTATTTGAAACTTCAAAACTTTTAAATTTAAAAAATGTCATCAGAAAACTATAAATCTGAAAAATGCCAATCTAAACTTAGTTAGTTCTTAAATTTGCTACAAATACATAATTTTTATATCTTTTTATTAAAAATTAACTGAAAAATACAGTTTTGAGATATGTATTTCTGTATTTCTCTATATACCCTTCAGACTCTTCATTATACGTATCTCAAAACTATATTTTTTCAGTTAATTTTTAATAAAAAAAATATAAAAATTGTGTATTTGTGACAAATTTAAAAATTAACTAAGTTTAGAGTGACATTTTTCAGATTTATAGTTTTGGATAATATTTTTTAAATTTAAAAGTTTTGGAGTGTCAAATAACCAATTTTCTGTAAAAACATTAGTGCATATAGAGCAGATCAAAGATGTTTTCTCACCCAATACGATCTTGTTTGCTAATTTGTTGGTATTCGGAAAAACAGGGTCCAAAGTGGCACATATATAATATAACAACCCAAAAACGGTAGAGGAAGAGGATCATGGAGCCTTGAGGTTTCTGGTATGAGAGAGGGGGGTGTCCGATGCCCATCGGACCAAAACAGTGTTCGATTGGGGTTTGGACCGTCCGATTCATTTCAAGATCTGTGCGCATCACTTTAATATCCGTGCTGTTTGCCTCAATATCTGTGCGCACAGATCTTGAAGTAGATCGGACGGTCCAAACTACCCATCGAACACTGTTTTGGTCCGATGGGCATCGGACACCCCCCTCTTCCTTCTGGTATACATTAAACTGTCCTTGCTGGCTGTGGAAAAATTGTTAGGTGATCAAACTTGGGATGAGATATATTCAACTTACTTTACTTAATTATCACAATATAATTATCATAAATCAATGACAACATTTGTTTATGTAAATTTTCTAATCATTAAAGAGATTTTGTATTGAATTTGATATAACCTGAGATTTAATTACTTGCGAATTAAAATCCGATAAATTTTAACTGGTAATTAATTATTTATATTGCTTGATCAATGAATAATTAGCAATCCAATTGTATCAAATTTGATACATAATTTATCAACAATTCAACATCATTAAAATAGACCTTAAAATTGTTTTTTTTTTCTTTTTGTTTTGATTATCTATATATTGGTTGTCGTTGTTGTATACATGAGTTTGTTATCAATATACCATTCTTTAATTGAACAATTGTACAATTTTTGTGCGAGGAAGTTGCCGCACCAAGAGTTGCCATAATCATTTTTGGTACTGATTTTCATAATTAAAAATTCAGCAATTTAATCCGTTCATTTTATTGTTCTCCACGAGTAATCAATGGTTCTTGAAACTTAGAATTTTTTAAAGTTTGTATTGCTCAAAAGGAAAAGTCAAATAAAATTATTTCTAGATTAATTTAATTTAGTGCGATAAATTTCTTAATTTGTTTATCTTATATAAAACAAGCTTAAAGATGTACATGTGAACGCATCAATGCGAGGAAGAATAATATCATTCGTTTGAATTTGTCATCGAAATTTAAGAATTGAAATAGCAAAAAAAAAAAAAAAAAAAAGGTAATTGTGGAAACTTGCAGCAGGATAACCTCATATTTTTATATTTGAGTTATCTAATTAAATTATGATGGTAGCATTCCTTGGATGAAATATATCGGACGGCTAAGAATCAATAATATTTAGGGTAGGTTTGGATGCACTCAAGAATAGCTAGAATAGCTACTGTTTAGAATAGTAAATAAGAATAGCTACTGTTTAAGAACAGTGCTATTCAGAACAGTGAAAAAGTTGTTTGGATTGCAGATTTGGAATAGAGTTTGGAGGGAATAGCTACTGTTTAATAATTTATATGTAAGATTAAATATAATACAATATAATATTAATTCAAATATTAAATGTAATATAATATTATTTTAAATATTACATTAGTATTAAATAAAATATTATAATATTAGTTTAAATATTAAATATAATATAATATTATTTTAAATATTAAATATAATATAATATTATTTTAAATATTAGATTAGTATTAATAAAATATTAGAATAAATATAATATAATTTTAGATTAAATATAATATAATATTAGTTTAAATATTAAATGTAATATAATATTATTTTAAATATTAAATGTAATGTAATATTATTTTAAATATTAAATGTAATATAATATTAGTTTAAATATTAATGTAATATAATATTAATTTAAAAATTAGATTAGTATTAAATGAAATATTAGATTAAATGTAATATAATATTATTTTAAATATTAGATTACTATTGAATAAAATATTAGTTTAAATATAATACAATGTAATATTAATTTAATTATTAAATGGAATATAATATTATTTTAAATATTAGATTAGTATTAAATAAAATATTAGATTAATGTAATATAATATTTGTTTAAATATTGAATGTAATATAATATTATTTTAAATATTAGATTAGTATTAATAAAATATTAGATTAAATATAATATAATATTAGCTTAAATATAATATAATATTAGTTTAAATATTAATGTAATATAATATTAATTTAAAAATTAGATTAGTATTAAATAAAATATTAGATTAAATATAATATAATATTAGATTAAATATAATATAATATTAGTTTTAAATATTAAATGTAATATAATATTAGTTTAAATATTAATGTAATATAATATTAATTTAAAAATTAGATTAGTATTAAATAAAATATTAAATTAAATGTAATATAATATTAATTTAAATATTAGATTAGTATTGAATAAAATATTAGTTAAAATATAATACAATATAATATTAATTTAATTATTAAATGTAATATAATATTATTTTAAATATTAGATTAGTATTAAATAAAATATTAGATTAAATATAATATAATATAATATTAATTTAAATATTAAAATGTAACATAATATTATTTTAAATATTATATTAGTATTAAATAAAATATTAGATTAAATATAATACAATATAATATTAATTTAAATATTAAATGTAATATAATATTAGTTTAAATATTAGATTAGTATTAATATTAAAATGAACAAATGTTGTTCCATGTTTTTGTAAGAATAGCGAATAGCAACGCTATTCTAAAAACAGTAGCTATTCCGAATAGCTCTAAAGTCATTTGGATGCACCCTGTTCCGAATAGCAATGCTATTCCGAAAACAGTGGCTATTCTTGTGCATCCAAACATACCCTTACTACGTGACTATGTCTTTGGAAGTCACGTTCTAGTACACATAAGAAATCAATCTTTTTTTTTTTTTGGTTCACTTGTTAAAGTTTAACGATTCGATCTAGACAAATAAGAAGTCAATTAGTCACAGCGCTTACCCCCACAAAAGTCAGGAGATTGCAAATATATAGCGTATACATAAAACTAAAAAAAAAGGTCGTCCTATTAATTCCTTTGTTTTTTTCATTTATTTTGAGACAAATTCAACGTGTCCCTCGCACCATAGACATAACTAAGGGTCAAATAAATAAATATCTATGCATCGAAAGAAAAACTTGCTTTGAAACAAAAACAAATCCCATTCACCTCTCTTTCCCACAACAAACGGGGTCCACTACTTTGCATTCTCCTATAACCATCGTCACGGCCAGTCTGTCATCACTGCTTCTTCTCACAAGATTCTCGTCTCGGTGGCCATGGATCACCGTTCGATTCTGAACCCCAACCATCTACTATTGCTTCTACTCCTCCAGAGAAGCTGTGTCGCACTTGCACAAAGCGTGGGCTCGCCACCGTCTCACTACCAGGGTGGTTTCAGTACAGTCACAGGTGTGATCTTGGGATGTCTTGTATTCTTGTTCTTTGGTATTGCCATCTTCTCTCTTTGCTTCTATCAACGCCGTTACATCAATGATATTACAACCAACAGGCCCACCGGAGGCACTGCTCAGACAACAAGCACTGAGTCCGGCCAGAGGAGTATACAAAAGGGTGTCGACAATAGTGTGCTGGAGACTTTTCCTATAATGGAATATGCAGCTGTTAAGAAGCTCAGCACCGTCAAAGGCCCGCTTGAGTGTGCAGTGTGCCTATCGGAGTTTGCCGACGACGAGTCACTTAGACTGTTGCCAGGATGCTGTCATGTGTTCCACCCGGAATGCATTGATCAGTGGCTAGAAAATCACACCACCTGCCCAGTTTGCCGTGCTGACCTAAGCAACCCGTCCGTGCCAATTGGTGATGCAGATACTACCTCTGAAGCAACTGGTACCGTAACAACCGAAGGCCATGAGATAATTCAGATCGACGTATCTGGCGAACCATCTGCAGTCATCCATACCGTGGATAGGTTCACACTCAGGTTGCCGCGTTATATGATAAAGGAAATTGAGGAGACAAGGAAGTACAGGCGGTCAGTGAGTATTGCGGGCTATGCATATGACAGAAGGGGCAGCACCAACGAGAGGAGCGGGAGGCTGCGGGGCTTCATTCGGTCATTCTCTACTGCATGGCAGAGAGAGCCAGATGCTGGATCGAGGTCAATGAAGCGTGTTTTCGCACTTACTGATGTTGCCGAAGTGCCGATGAACAGCCGGAGCATAGGACCTTCTTCATCAGGAGAGAATCAAGGTCAAAGACTAAGCAATGTTTCGGACATAGCGTTGCTTGACCGGGTATGAACTTGATTGTGTCCGATTTATTAGATAATTTTTTTTTTCTGGGCCTTTGTTTTCGTTTTCATACTGGCCGGTTTTTTTATTTGTTTATATAATTGTAGCCTGTTTATTGAAGAAAAAGATCGGGTCGTTCTCCGGAATTGGTCGATTTGTTTTGTTTTCAAATGTTTTGATTCTGTGCAGAATTAAATTCGGCCGTCTACTTAAGTTTGAATTAGGCACGGTTAACTGAATTTTAATTAACGTGTGCTATACGTTAAGGGGGATTTTTTTTAAATTAAAGATATAGATATGAAGTAAAACTTATTTTATTTCACGAAGTAACGTAGTCTAACTGTATATAAATAAATAATTTTAAACGTATTATGTTCTCCATCATACAAAACAATGAAAATATAATTAAAATATTCAAGATTGTTATTTTTTAGGATACCGGTCATGAAAATTACTGATAGTATTTTCATAATATGCAGCATTTAAAATTGTGTAAAGTACTCATAAATTGAAGTGTAAAACTAAAATCAATAGTTCAGTTCCACGGGGAACAAATTAATGAAAGTTCTTGTTTTCCGGAGAATATATAAGAGAGAAGGTGAGTCGTAATATTTAACAAAAATAATGCTGAGAGATATAATATAGGTGTGATCAATGACTAATTAACGCAGTGACGCTTCTTCACCCGTCTGTTCCTTTTTCAACTATAATGAAACGAATAAAGAAGAATTCAAAGACAGAGTAACATAAGAAAAATGATCTGTAAATATTATCACTAAGTTAAATAATACATTAATAAATAAAAAAAATGAGAGATGATGGAAATATAATTTAAAGTTATCGGTCCAATAAAGATTACAAACAAACGTAATGAAATAGAAACTTTGAATTTTTTAAATTTAAATTTAAACAGTAGTTAGCTGTCAATTTTACTCGTTTTACTCGTTTTCAGAAATGAAATTTAATTTAATTTGAGCAATAATATAAATAATATTGAGGGGTACGATAGAAATCAAAGTCAATTTGAACAGTGATTACTAGAGCTGGAAAATGAGTTGTAAACTTGTAATCAGTCACCGGCATATTTCATAAAATTTCTAGAAGCGTCTAGCTGGGCCCCAACGTGCACCGCCCGGTGAGGTTATTAACCACCCACAAGACAAAATATTAAAATTTAAGAACTCGTACTACGCATTAATTTGAAGAAAAAGGTGCCAGCCATTACCGACCAAACCAAAACGAGCGCGTATTGTATGAAAATGAAATTAGCCTATGAAAGCGGTCACATAGTCCAACCTAATTAACGCATCGATAAGGTTCTAAGAAATAGTACATATCATAAATTGTGTAATTAAATATACATGAGAAATGATATAATTCAATCTCTAGTCTTGCTAATTAATAAATTTTGTTACTGACTTACGATAACTACCGCATTTGTAGTCATTAATTGTGAATGATCCGCATAGTTTGCTCCTCGCATTTTCTTCACCGTATTATCCAGATCTTGTCATGTTTTCAGTGGGGTTAATCAATTTAATTTAAGTCGAAATACAACAAATATGTTTGGATTTTTTTCAAAAAAAAAAAAAACTAGAAAGCATAGGAATATATATATATATATATATATTAGTGACTTTCTAATCCAGTATTCAAAAAGTATTTTTTTATAGAAACTTGAGAGCAAGTCTTTAATTTAGTGGCTCAAACAGTGTCTTCCAATGAGAGATTTTAGATTTTTTTTTTAAAAAATTTAAGATTTTTTTGTAAATATTTAAAGTTAAATTTTTTTTATCTTAATTCTATCCAATTTTTTTCAGGAAATTTATATAGGTACATTCTTATGTAATTTAGTTTATTCTTTGGGTTTATTTTGACAGTTCAACTTTTCTGATGCATGCATTCTAGAGTATGAGAAACAACCAAAGCAAGTTGGAATTTATATCAATTAAGGTAACAAAATATTTCTTCTTAGATACGGACCATCCCATCAGAATTAACACAAATATTAAAAGGACGCCGTGTATTTTATTTTGGACCGGATTAATTCGGATTCTGTTCGGCCAATTCAGATCTAAACAAAAATATTTTGTTATCTCAGAGGATATGGACTCCAAAAGTTGCAAAAGTTGAGTCAAAAGTGATCAGCATCTCTGATGTATTAGTCGATGTAATTCAAAATATGAAACTTCCAATGAGTTATTTCTCTGTATCTAGTTGTCTCCATTCAATTTTAAAAAAAAACTAAAACATTGTCTACGTTTAATGCCTGTATATAGAAATTCTACCGTCCATTCGGTACCGAATTGGATCTGAATTCGCTCCAGCACGGGGTAAGAAATGACGAATTCAATGTAGGTCTGATGCCCATCGGACCAACTTTGGTTTGATTGATGGATGTAATGACCATTCGATCGCATAAAGATCCGTGCGAACTACATTAAAATCCGTGCACTTTTGTTTCAATTTCTGGGTACACAAATCTTAATGCTAATCGTACGGTGTTAGCCCATCGGACCTCCTATCTCAGAAATGACACCGCTAAGCCGTGAAATGGAGATATGGGCCTACTTAATATCAGCCCAAGAAGTTTAAAAAGCATTTTCTCAGATAAGAAATGGACCACGAATTTTGGGCCCAACTAGTTTACTCTAAATTTTGCTTAGTTAATCTGAGCTCTTAGCAAAACTATATCTAGCTTTTCTTTTTTATTGAAACTCGTAGGTGTAATTTCATTGCAATAAACAAAGGTTCAAATACATAGAGAAACATAGATGTAAAATACGTAAATAACTAAACTTACCAAATAAACAAAGGTTCAAATCCAGAAAAGTTATTACATTGCATACTAATAAAAATACAACTTGTATTTTTATTAAGTGTCCGCCCAAAATTAAGGTATTTCTCTGGGTATTGTTGCAAAATAAACTCCTGACAAGAGAGACACTGTCTAGAAGGGGGTGTAACGTTATACAGGGTTGTGTGCTATGTTGCGCGGATACAATTGAGTCGGTTACACATCTGTTTTGGAACTGTTCTTATGCAAAAGAATTTTGGCGGTTACTCTTAAGGGAGATAAACATAGGCATAACAACTGAGGGGATACGGAGCCACATCCGGCTATGGAAATATCAGTCGGAGATTAGAGACGCGGGTGGAAGAAGATCATGGGAGATAGCTTGGGCAGTAGGTCTATGGGCGGTATGGCGAGAAAGAAATAGTAGGATTTTCAGTGACAGAATCAAGTCGGCTCAGGCTCTCACAGCGGAGACAGTACTGGAAATTAGACTATGGGAGAGACACTGCTAATGGTACTGGCTGAAATAATCGGCTTAGTAGAACAATAATGTGCTGTATATTTTGTGTAATTAAGACAATCTGAGCTCACTTGAGCCTTTGTAATTATTATTATTTTTATCAATGAAAATCAGTTGCCAACTTACCCTAAAAAAAAATACAACTTGTAAAAACTATATCTAGCTTAGTATAATATAAGTGCATATAAAAGTTAATAATTTACCGGTCATAATTGAGATCGATCGGAGAAATTCAAGGTGTTTCTATATATTTAATTTACAGATTTCAAAAGGTAGACCTATATATAATATTTTTTTCTTATAAAAGTTGTTCAGTTAATATTAATAAAACAGTTCAAACAAAACAAAAAAATCGATAAAGAAGCTCATTATTTTTTATATATAGATTTGAATATCACAGCAAACAAGATTGTCGAATATAATTGATTATATATATTCTGTATATTATAACAAAGATAATTGTAGGACCTACTATAATGTAATGCAAATTAAAAGAAGTTTTGAATCCTTAATTATACAAAACACGTTATAAGAAAACGAACTTACAAATATGTATCAGTTTTAGGCTCGATCCTAGTTATATCAAAAAATCTTGAAAAAGTCGAAAACTATATTCTAATACATCATTCCTAAAACCAGATGTATTAATTTTAGGCTAGCTTCAAGGGACAACACAATTTCTTAAATGCTTAAGAAAATAATATAATTTTGTGAGTAGAACTATGGTGCTCTTAAGAGTACCAAGCCCCTTTATACTCTTAACTCTAAAACTTATCGGATTAACTTCGAACGACGAATCCAAACCGTTGAAATCTTTCTACCTTACGAGTGATGCGTCTACATGTGAAAATTTGTCAAAAAGATAAAAAAATATGTCAAAAAGATTAAAAAAAAATGTCATTTAATATATTATTTAATATGTCATCACAAGAATGTTGTTTGTCATTTAGTCCAAATTTTTTTATGCAATATGTCATTTTGTATGATGTTTTTCTTCTTATAATATGTTCCCGTTGCAACGCACGGTAAAAAAACTAGCTATTTGAGATGTGGTTATGTCTAAAACCTGTCCTAATTGTTTGTGTTTTGTTTCGTTTCTGTTTATTTTTCATTTAGTTTTGTTTAATGTTAGCCAAGAAACGAGATACTGCGCAAATTGTTTAATTATTGCAGATTGGAGCATGATTTGCATGTGCAAAGAAGATCAAGAATGACAAGCCGAATGAAGAAACAAATGGAGAAAATTAATCCTTTGATTGGACAGCACGATATTTGCACAAGATTCTCATAGAAGCATTTTCCTGTTCGACATGGAACGCCAGCCCTTGATAAAATTTGATTTTAGTGATTTGGGGAATGATACGCACAAAGCCAGCAAAGAACTTTCTTGTTTTGCCTTATTCTTTGAACCGCCAATCATTTTAGAGGGAATTTTGGAAATGAGTTGGGGATTTTATTCATTAAGAAATTGCACATTCCATATTTTACGTAGTTGGCCGTGTGCACGGGAAAGAATTAAAGAATTTGAAATTTACACAGTTTCCAAAAAAATGGATACAAAAATCATTAGTTTCCCATTTTTTTTTATTTCTTTTCAGCTTATAGTTGAGCCTATAAATTAGAAAGTTTCGGACCTGAGTAGGGATCTTATTTTCCATCCAACATTGCATATTTATTCATTCCACCCAGTTTCTCAATTTTGTCATTCCGCCAACAGAGAGTCCTTGCATTTTTCTTTTTATTCCTTGCGCATTGAGCTGGTCACACCAGTAGACAAAAACAAAGTGAAGAAGGGGATCAGGAAGAGGACAGTAGCAAAGGAGAAAGCTGGAGTTCAAATTCCTATAGCCGAATTCAGAGTTTTATTTACTCTTCCCTTTTTCTTCTAATTCTCTCTGTTTATTTGAAGTTGTGAACATGTCTTGCGTGTGTATCAAAATCATGATTGGCTAAACATTATTCTAGGGATATGGATATAGGCTGAACATTTTATTATGCATGCTTGGTTTTATTTGAGTTATATTTCTAGTTTATGTGCTGATTTATTTCATGTGATCGAATTGTCTATTATAGGAATAGTTTAGTAATCTTGCTGGTAATATACAACAAAGGGTGAGTATGTTATTGACGGGCACAAAGGGGCTACATAAATTAGGATTAGAAGACCATAAACATATTTTAGGTGAGCAAATCATGATACTATTACGGTGACGTTAAAAACCAGACTGACATGAGATAAACTTAGGCATCTAGTATATAAAAGTATATTTGAAATTAAGGGAACCCAAGATATGTCATAAGAAGTCAAGAACTTAATGGACCTAGGTCAAAATAGTATGGTATGACAGCATTAGAACATATTTGGTTGGATACAGTACAATTGTTATAGACATATAGTTAACTGTCAATTATAGAATAATACCCCTCAACCATATAAACTAATAAATATAATAAAAATAACCAAACATGAATAATTATAATATGATGGTGAAACCATAATCCTAGATATTCATCTCATTAAATAGTTTTTTTATTATTTAATTGCATTTTAGATAATTAATTTTACATTTTCATAATTTAGTTTGCATTATTAAAAAATCACCCCAAATTTGATAGTCTAGATTACTGAAAAACTGGGGTAAGTCCTACTGGCAACACCTCTCTGTAGTTCAACAACCTAAATAACTATACTATCAGATTGTATGCTTGCGACCTATTTGTGTTAGGATCAAGGTTTAAAACTGTTAAGCTACCCAAATTCCATCAATGCTATCGAAAAATCACATTTTTGTTTAAATAACCATCCTATACAGTCATATTTATGGCATCTCTTTGTAAGTTATTAATGAAAGTTTCTAGATTATCAAATACCAATAATTGAAATAAATTGTTTGTTAACTAGCAAATGCTCATTTTGACAACAACTCCAATCAATATATTCAGCCCGCATTTTGTCACTTTTCTCTCACTATCACCTGTCCCGATTTATACATAGTTTATATTTTCTTATAAATGTATGAATTTGATTATAAAACATGTATCGACAAGCCGAATACACCGAGACTCAGATAATATTTTTTGATGGACTGTATGAATTTGTTTAGTGCATAGTGGTTTTTGATTTTGTTTTTTTGTGCACACTTCATCTCAGGAATTCCCTTGTCGAATGACTAACCCTAAACCTGGTCAACCGATGACTAATCCTACTCTAGCTTCTAATACTCTTTCTACTCACTGGCAAGACCTAATCCTACCCTTTGTCAACTGATGACTAGCCCCAGCTGTGTTACTAGAAGATAGAGCAGTTCAAAAGGCTACTTCACATCAACAGCCTATAAGGGCTATTGCTTCATTGGGTGCCCTCTCAAATTTCTTTACATCAGGCAGTACCAAGTTACCAACCATATAAAGTGTACCAACCTCATCAGAATGTACCCGGTCATACTACATTATATCTCTCTCACATACAGGAAGGAAAAGTACAGTACCATTATAACTAAGAGCACACAAATAGAACACCTATTTTTAGTACATGCAAACAAAAAAATTAAGTATTTGAAAATTTTAAAAACAAAATAAGCAACATAGCATACAATTTCATGCAAATTTCGACACAACCAACTAATCTAAAAAAAAAAGGAATAGACCACTTACTCAGCTAAGCACTGCTTGGACCTGCGCTTACCATTCCCTTCATGGTTGCAACAGCACACTCAATTGTATGAACCTGCTTCTCAAGCTCCTCAAGCAAAATTCTCTTTTCCTTTTTTATCTCTGTGTTCTCGTCCATGACTTTAGAGTAGCCAGCATTCGCTTTGGCCACCATCCCCTTGTAGAATTTGACATCTTCTCTAAGCTTTATGACTTCAGCCTTCAAGATATTATTCTTAGTTAGCTCCTCCTATAAAGAAAAAATAAACAAAAAATAGTCAAAATTGTAAAAAAAAATAAACCCAACTGTTTTACCAATTTTGATGTGAATATTACTTACATCATACGACTTCTCTACAATCTCTATCACATTTTTCAGTGCAGCTCGTTAGTTTAGGAGATTTTCAATAGAATAAGATTCAGTAGAAGCTGGGGATTCAACTTGGTTAAGAGGGTCGGTTTGTGTAGGAGGTTCGGTTTCACTTTCAACAGGGTTAAGAGATTTAAGTAGCCTATCCTCTTCATCTGTTAAATTGGTGAAAGCTTTCCAAATTTCATGTTCATCTCTTTTCGTATCCGGAGGATAGCTAACAGATCTTTTCAGTAAAGCGTCCATTCCTATTATCGGTTATTCAAAGAAATGTGATAGTCAGTACACTAGTCAGTCAAAGAAAAATCTTTATTCCTTGGTTGCTCACCCAAATCTGTAGCTAGACTACTTATTCCGTTTAATTAATGAAATCAGTAAAGTATCTTGCAATCACTAAACCTAAACGTTTCTTGCAATCACTAAACCTAATTTCTTGCCAAAACATAAATGATGCATCTAAGCATCCAAACGAAACAGGAACAAAAAGAAAAAGAGAAAAGAATCCTATATCAGTTACCTAAGCATTCTGTACAGCTAAGCGTTTCTTGCAAATGAATCTAAGCATTCAAACGAAACAAGAAAAAAAACCTAGAATCCGTACCTCTTGAATTTTGGATTTGGGGGAGAAGGCTAGTAGGCAGAGGCGCTTCGCAATGCAAGCTGAGTGTCTGTGAGAGAGAGAAACAGGGGTTATGAAAGGAATATATTGTCTTATAAATGATATACGTACGATCAACTTTACGATCCGTGTGATCGACTTTACGATCCGTGCGCAAGGATCTAAAGCAGATCGGATGGACTTGGATCCCATCGGTCCTACTCCGCTCTGGAGGAATTAACAAAAATTTTGAGCGACCGTCCGATCTGATTTGGCACGAATACTAAAGGCAGCTGTCCATTCCACCTCAAGCCGGATTAGTCTGATTTGGATCGGACGGTCTGAAACTAAAAACTCGAATATTCTGTTACCTCAAGCCGGATGAATGGAATGAAGAGTGTGCATGCTTCTGTTAAAGCACGGATCCTGAATTTTGTGCGTGCTTTTACAATTGTAAGTTCGTGAAAAGTAATTAAAGTATTACCAAAATAAACAAAACTCAAATTATGAAAACTTTTTTAATAATATATTTACATTGTATATAAATACGGTGCAATTAAAAAAAAATTGTTATAATCAGGTGGTTTTAAGCAGTGTTATAAAAAACGATCTTAACGGCCGATTAAACGGCCGTTTAATCGGAAACGGCGGCCAAATTGTTTCGAATACGCTTAACGGATGCCTGTTGGCGGAAAAAAATGATTAATTGGCCGTTTTTCCGATTAATCGGCCGTTTTCCGTTTAATCGGCCGTTTATTCCCGTTTATTTCCATTTATTCCCGTTTTTTTTCCATTTATTCCAGCGAAAAAAAAAATTTCACTTTTTTTTTTCTATAATAGTGTGTGATAATAAGATTTATAAATCATGTATTGTAGTTTTATTTGTGCTTGGATATTCATCTAATATTTTTTATATGAGGAGGAATCAAGTTACACCTTTTTTTTTGACACATTTTGACACCTACTATTTTCAAAGTCCAAATAGTCGATCCAAACCGTTCAACATGATTGATATACTAAAATGTGCTTGGAGATCAAATTTTACATTTTTTTGAATTTTTTTACTATTTATTAAGATGGTTACAAAATCGTTGTTTTCGGACCATTGAAAAACAGCGATTTTGTAACCATCTTAATAAATAGTAAAAAAATTCAAAAAAATGTAAAATTTGATCTCCAAGCACATTTTAGTATATCAATCATGTTGAACGGTTTGGATCAACTATTTGGATTTTGAAATCGCAAAATTAACCTATAAAAAAACGGTGTCATGATGTGTCAAAAAAAAGAGTGTAATTGGATCCCTCCTCTTTTTATATATATATTTTTTTCTTCTTACTTACTTTGAAATTGATTAATTCTTCTATTATACCATTTTTTTTTTACTTACTAATGTAATTTTTTCAATTAGTACGACATGTTTATTTATGAAATTATGTTATTATCATAAATTAAATTTAGTTATTTTATGTTGCAATGTTTTTCTTTTTTTCAAATAATATGTTATTAGTATTTGAAAAAGCTTAATTCTCAAATTTATTTTTCATTAAATAAATGTGTTACTTACACATGCAAAATGCTTACATGTTACGAAGAAATAAGCATAGTGTCATGTTATAATAATAAAACTAACTTAAATTAAGTTTATTTGATAAGTTTAATGAGTTAAATAAATAATTTTTAATAAATTATGATATATATACATAAATTTAATAAAAACGTTAAATTGTCCGCATAATTCCGATTAATCGGCCGCATACCGATTAATCGCTTGGCGGTACTCCATCCGTTCGACGACCGCATATCATTATTTACAACACTGGTTTCAAGAATTAAATGTTTTGTCCTGGGATATTTGATCTTATTTTTTTAATGATGGTTTTTTCTCACCGTACTGGACAAAAGTTGAATCTAATAATTTATCACTTTAGCTATTAAAATATACGACGAAGTGCCTTTTAAATTGCAACAAACTTAATATACAATCTATCTAAACTATAGGCAACATATTTACCGAATTTTTTATTAATAAGAATATAAATAAAAAAATATGGGTTTTGCGGAAGGATTTGGGTAGATTTTGAAAACTGTAAAAACCGTGATTTTTGACAATGTTCTCTGGACATGATTCTTGACAACGGCCAGATTAGCGAAACATAATTAGCGCTAAGTAACGCGTTAAAAAAAACACTGTAGCTGGCCGTTATGAACGATAACGGCCAGCTACAGTAATTTTTTTTCAGAAATTGAACTAAGCTGAACTGAACTGAACTAAAAAAAATAAAAAATAACACTGTAGCTGGCCGTTATGATTCATACGGCCAGCTACAGTTTTTTTTTAAACGCGTTACTTAGCGCTAATTATGTTTCGCTAATCTGGTCGTTGTCAAAAATCACGTCTAGAGCACGTTGTCAAAAATCACGATTTTCCCAGTTTTCAAAATCTATCCAAACCCTTCCACAAAACCGATATTTTTTTATTTATATTCTTATTAATAAAAAATTCGGAACATATTTATAATTTTATTTCTTTTATTTTGAAAACTGTTTTGCCATTTTCAATTATATATTATTGTCAAAGGTTAAATGGAGGTCTCCGTTGCTTTTTAAATTTTAATTAAGACGATACAGGGTGGTACGACCTCCCTGTTATAAAGGGAATAATGGGGGCGCGAGGCAAATAAACGACTAAAGACCAATTGAACCGATTTTATTATTAATAGGAAAATTAAAAAAAATATATCGAGAAGGATGAACAATTTTGGAAAATTTCAAAATCTAAGAAGACCACTATGATTTTAATGTCTATGGGACACTATGGATTAGACATCTCAGATAACTCCTTGCTGTTTACGGTGGTCTGATTGTTAGCCATCGTACCGTGTAGGATTGGATTGCTGAGCGAGTCCGATACAGGTACACTTAATCAGTGCTCTGATACCATCATACTAAGAACAATGAATATTAATTGTTGTTTATTGATAAAAAAGATGTGTACACATTCAAAGTTTACATGAGCTTATATAGCCTAATGAGGTGTTGCTCTTTCCTAAACTATAGTATAATATAGCCGTTGCTATTTCCTATTTACACAAGATTATATACAGCTTGGATACATATTTGAATACAGCTGTCTATTTCTAAATTGAGTGATCTGCTTTAACTTTTACTAATTGGAGCTGTCAGTTATTGGATCGGATTTAATTTGATTATCTTCAATAGAGGGGAATTTTGAGTTTTCTCTTTCAACAGCAATGTATCTTCTTTCTTCTTATCAGGTACTTTACCTCTTGATTTAAGCCCGATTGTCACTGATAACTCTCCCATTTTCTGTTTGCTGCCTGTACAAAGTTTGAAATACACCATACCAGTGCATAATATCTCTGTTTGAATTGCTAATAATACTGGGACTGGTACTAGTCGGGACCAGTCCATATGGGCTACTAGTGTGCTGTTCTGATTTTTCCAAGGGCCTAGTTGTAAGAAAAATGTGAATTTATGATATAATCTGTAAAAAGAATCCTTGTTTCGGTAAAATGTCTACTGTTCACGCTACAAAGACAAAGACACTGATCAAGCGTCCTGAGTAGAATGGCGCATTTTTATTTAAATTACCTTCAGTTTTTTTCCTAAAGATACTTTACTATCTATATCTGTAAGAACAATTCTACCAAAGATTAGTACCATCAATTTCCTGATTTCTACAAAGAAATTGGTGGGCTATGCCCACTTTTATAAAAAAGAAAAGAAAAGAAATTATGTTGTTTCCTTTTTCACTGGCCTAGCCCATGAAGCACGTAACTTTTCGGAATCTAATTTGGTTTCCAATCTGAACCTTTTCTTTTCTGATACTCATTTTTAGTTTCACTTATAGAGAAGTTTGAGTTTTCTCTTTCAAGAGCAATGTATTTTCTCTCGTCCTATCGGGTGCTTGACACCTTGATTTAAGTTGACAACCTTTGGTTCTGGTTATTTTTCTAATAGGCTTATAGCCTAATTGGTGGAAAAGTCGAGTGGGACATTCCTAAATTGTTCAAACCTTAGCTTTATTCTATAAAGAAGAATTAAAAGAAGAGAAATAGTACAACTTATTATAGTATAAAAGGTAAACTATATAACAAATTAGTCCATGCCTCTGACAAGTTTTTGCGCCTAACCACTTCCATAGCCACATATATCCAAATATATAATCCACAATCCTTAATTATTTTTAAGGTTAATAGCCCTTAATTTCTCATACATCTAACCTTAACCTGCAGCTCTACTTAATTTTTATATAAAGGCGGTGGCCTCTAAAGCCAGTGCTTCTATTTTTATAGAAACTGATCTAATTAAAAAAATATAAACCACTAATTACATTCTACCCTCACGACATATGTTCAATGGTTAAACTAATTGAAAAAAATTGTTATTAATATCCACATTATAGTAAACAGTATAGGTAAAGATACCGGACAAGAAAGATAAAACAACAATGTCAAGCATAATTATAAGCAAAAACCATGAAAACCATCCTCGTCTTTAAAACAGGATTCGTCGAATATGACTTCAGCTGTCTTTGACAGATTTCTATGTTTTTTTAGTTTAGAAGCAACATAATCTTCGATCTGGCCTCTTATAGTCAACCTTTCTAGCACTGGTGCACTGGTTAGAATAAATTTTGCAAATTCGAGCACTGATTCTGAACCAATATTAGGGGTGATATTAACATCTCGGAGGTTTTCAAAGAATCCAACTTGATGGCTTTCAACTTCCTTATAAGCACTCGAATAAGCTGAAGGTTTAACTGGCTGGAGCTGCATCAAGAGCCAAGTGGAAATCTTAGAATAACAAATTACATAACTATATATATACATATCCAGAGAGAGAGGGTTTGACTAGGGTGTCTCATGGAGTAAAACACATTTGTACTCCACGCTATATCTTCATTTTCAAAGTTCAAATAGCTGATTTGAACCTTCCAACATGTTCTCCATATTGAAATGTGCTTGGAGACCAAATTTTACATTTTTTGAAATTTTTTTTACTATTTATTAAGTCACTTTGAAAATCGTTGATCCACTGTGAACAGTAAAAAACAGTAAAAATTTCTGGACCACCGTATCAGTGATTTTCAATGTGACATATAGTGTCATGGAGTAAAAATTTTCTGGACCAATGGATCAGTGATTTTACTTTACACTCATATTTTGAGATATTAAAGTTCAAAAAGTCTATCTGAACCATTCAAAATTATATATGAATTAAAATATGCTCGGAGACCCAATTTACAATTTTTAGAATTTTTTTACTATTTTCTTAGAATTTTTTAAATCACTGTTTTTCAAAAAATACGGACCATTAAAAATTAATGATTTTAAAAAGTTCAAAAAAATAGAAATAAATTTTCAAAAATGCAAAATTTGGTCTCCGAGCACAGTTTAATATGGAGATCAATTTGAATGGTTCGGATTGACATTTTGAACTTTAAAATCATAAATATGAGTGTGAAGTAAAACACTCACTTTACTTCATAAAGCACCGTAGCTCAATTCTCTCTCTATATATATATGAAGAATGATAAGAAAAATTGAAAAAGTTTAATTTTTACTAACAAATACTATGAGTTTCCTTAGTTTTGGAACATTCTGAAACAAGTAAAGCATAGTATTCAAATGCTGCTTCAACGGGTCTAAGATCATGGCCATTATCATTAGGTGGTAAAATGTCGGTGCCGATGGATACTTCTTTACTGACCTAGTCCACGACTTCTGCATTACCAAAAAAAATAACAATAAGATATTTCTCCATATTTTTATTATCCAAATATGATAGCAGTGTTTGCAAAATGAACTTCTTTGGTTTATTTACGGTTTCTAAGATAAATGATGTAAATTTAAAGGTAACAAGGTGTTTCAGCATTAATGAAGCAGGTGGTGATTTGACTATTGAAAAAAAAATAGAATAATTTTTAATGACTTGATACTAGAAATCCCAAAATGACTTCATGCTAGAAAAATTATTGTTAGTTGGCTCACTAATGTAATTTTTTTTAGGTAAACTTTGTTTTGTACAAAGAAAATAATAATTTGTGATTGTCAACCAATTTTAAAATATGATATAAATAAGAAAGGGGTCCGAGTTGCAATCTTACCCTAAAAAAATCACAATGAATACCAAGAGACTGAACATGAGATATCGAACCAAGTGACTGTATAAGCTTACTGGTGGTAACCCCTTCCATATTGCACGGTACGGAAAAATTCGCTTTCATCAACTTGGGAGTAAGCAAAGAGATATGTTTAAAGCAGCAACAAATGGTTAGTTCTCGAAGGTTGGGTGCACAAATTTTAATAGCACAATTATAAGGTTTAGATTGAAAAAATGTTAGTTGCTCTAAGAGAGGACAGCCGGAGATGAGTTCAGTTAGCTCATTTTCAAATATCATACAATCCCTCAGCTCGAGAGTATGTAGAAATTTAAATCCATCGAAGTTGATCCCCTTATGCACAAGGATTAGACAACAACTCAATGCCACAACTTTCAAGTTTGAACAAGTGGAAAAATGGTAAGGCAATATATGGGTTGTCATAAAATTAACACCCTGCACAATTATTTCACTGATGTACTTTTTTGTCAAGATAAGTATCCAGTTTCGGAAATCCCAATGGCTATATGTTATTCCATAGATCTTGAATTTGCGTATATTGCCGTTATGATGTGCAAGAAGTTGATCGACAAATCTAATTAACTTCGAATCCTCATCATCGGCTATGAATTCATCTGAATTTGGATTTGGATTTGAATTTGAGCTTCTACCTACATCTACAACCAAATCTGAAATTGTTGACCAAGTGTACCTCCAATCTTTGGATAAGATGCATGTTTTCACAGCTTCTTTTATTGGCAAATGAACAAGAATTTTCTCTCTAATGTATTCAGGAAGACTGCTAATAATATCATCATCAGAAGTAATTGCTTCCTTAAGTTGAGATTCATCCATTTTATGTGAACTTACAAGCCGAGTTGTGCCATTGACATCTACTCATGCAAGTAGAAACTCAGATGAGAAATTGACCATTAAAAAATATGATTGGAAAGTTCACACCAATAACTGAAGGTGTTGTTGTACCTTTTTACCTGCCACAATTTTAAGAGTTAATTAAGAAAAGTTCAATCCAAAATTATTGAGTTAACCATCACTCCATCAGTTGTATCATTATATTGATCTGAAAATGAAGTTGGTGTATTCCGCACAAACACAAATAAAAACAGAGAGAAATTGTCACAAAGCTATGTAATTGTCAATTTTTATGCAAAAGAAAAAAACAACTACTGCATACAATGCTTGAAGAATTCATTGAAGAGAGGCCATATGTTAAAAACCGAAGAACAAATCAATTTATAATTCTTCTTTTACCAGATCATGAATGCACTTATTGTAACATTAGTAATTCAAATTTTAAATTAAAAAATGAGCAAATGCAAACATTGCATCTTATTCTATGTCAATAGAAGCATATGTATGTTCAATAAAATTTCCAAATTTGTAGTTCTTTAATATGAGAGCCAGAGATAATAATTTAATCACAATCTTTGCTGAATTACGGAGAATTTCTAATGCATATGTATTACTTGCAATAAGTCACTGCATGCAACTGGGGGAAATATCTCTAGGATATTACTGACAAGGAACGTTAGGGATTTAAATAAGAAAATACTAATTTAAAACCAATTTGCTTCAGGGATCTCATACAATAAAAAGCATTTCTTTTGCAAGTTATATCAAAATGCTTCCAAATCAAAAGGATCAAATATATATAGATGTTCTTTCACCATTTATATTGGATATGTATTAAATTTGATGATCAAAATAGGTTTTCATTGATCAAATTTATTTATTAGTAACGATTGGTTATAACATCTTTCAATAATCAAATAATTTCCAAAGCGAATCAAATTTGAAACATCTTATATCGTGTGATGACAAATACATCCACAACTTGAATCTTTTATTTTGACAATTCCCAACGTTGTTTGCAATCAAATTATTTTGACATTCTTAACAAACAAAAGTAAAACAAAAAAAAAACAAAAACATAAAGGGAAAAAAAAGGATTGTTAGTTTGATCTTGCTTTGAATAAAAAAATAAGTAAAGATAAAGCTGCCAAATTGAAAGAGTACCTTGAACAAGTATAAATCTATGAGCAAAAACATCTTCTTTATACATTGTCAGATTTCTTATGTCTTACCCACATAATACGATCACTAAAGGAAAGAAAGGGGGAAGGGAAGAAGTGACGGAAGGGAAGAAGCGACGAGATTTGACCTGATTACATATGTTTATTTGTTCTGGAAGAGAAAAATCGAAAAGTAAGAGGAGAGGAGAGCGAATGGAGAAGCGGTGAAGTCGATGTACAAATTATTCAGTAACATTTCATGGCCATACTCTCAAATCAGAGTGTATAAAAAGTAAATTTTTATATTGACCCTTTTGTTTTCTCTTTGTACGATAAAATCTGGAGCTAAATCTAAGCGAAAAAAATAACTAATTTGAAGAACAAACTTACGGATCAAAGCCAAAGAGAGCGACACAGAGAGATATCATAAATGTGTGGGGGCGAAAGATATTTTTAATGAGCCTATTTAACTTCAACTCTCTTATTTAAAGAAATGAACGAAGACCACTATGAATAGAAAAGTTATTTCGGATTATACTAATTTAAGAATATAATATATATACACACACTATATTATATATTTATACAATGAGGTTGTAGCACTATGTATAGCACCTTTCTGGCAGTATTGTACAGATTTTTGAAGATTTAAATGGTTGATTCAAAGAGCTTCATTTGATCTACCAATTGAAATTATGCACCAAACCAAATTTTATCTTGAATGATTTTTTCACTACTTTTTCCCAAATCAAATGACATGACACTTTTAATATTATTATTATTATGCAATATTTTTCAAAATATCAAATTGATGGGTTCTATAAAAATAACATGTACAGTAATTTGAGAGATCAGATTTTGGCATACAATTGCATGATAGCAAAAGATGTTTTGCAGAATCCAATCGTGGCAGAAATTAGAAGATCAGACTATTATTTTAATTGTGTATATTTTGTAGATAATATTTATAATTAATTTTTTTATAGCATATTCCAATTTGAGGTAATGTTAAATGGTTTAGATTAGTTGTTGAAAATGAACATATTAATTCATAGTACTCTAATATGCGTTATGCATAGTCATATAGAATACATATCCCTCTGAGGTAATAAAATATTTCTGTATAGATATGGACCATCCGATCAATGGGAATTCGTGCCAATTTGGACCTAGGTGAAATGCATGGGACCCTTTAATATTCGACAATTTATGATTGGACAATCTGGTTCCAAACATAAATATATTGTATTTTCAAGATAATATCCTTCAACAGACTAATAAGTTTCAAATTTCCTTTTCTTTTTTTTTTCTTTTTTTTTTCCTGTTTTGGCGCATTCTAAATGCATAGTTGTATAGGGACTAGGTAAATAATTTATTTACTAATTTGATAAATAGATTATTCATCGTAATTTTGAACTTTTGTCGGTTTTAAGAACTACAGAAAGTAATCCAGTGAAATGTGAGATAAATATTAACGAGGCATGAAAGATATATATCAGAAAGTCGCCATATATATTCCAATTCTTTTGTGGCTAAATTTTTCAACAGTTCAATCATATATATTCATATTCTGAACTAGATAGCAATAATAAACACATACGATGTCTCATTTTCTCTACTAGTATCGTGCCCGGACGTTGCAACGGAGACATATTATAAAATTGAATATAATAGTCAAGCATTCTAGAACAGAGGTAACCTTCATCAGATTTCTAAGAAGGTCAATTCCATTAGTATACTAAGGAGAATATACTTTGATGAAATAAAAGTGCTAAGCCAACATTTTTTTGGCACCGCCAGTACCTCATATTTATATGGTAGTGACCTAATGCCCCTCAATTTATAGCTATTTAATTCAAGTACAATCGAATAAAAAAAATTAAATACCATTTAACTGCAAATAAAATTGCATTGAATAAAAATACCTGAAGAAGTTACATGTCGAATTGAGATAAAGCAGGGAGTATATGAACATAAACATTTATGCAAGCGACTTTGACTGAGGCGGGGACTTCACCTATGCTAATAGAAAAATGCAATTATCATGCCTTGATCATCCATTTTTTGAAAACTATAAATTTCTTCCTTACAATTTTGTCAGTTCAAGACAGTGACGTATAAGTCAAACAATAGGCGACATACAATATATAGGCATTGTTTTAGGTCCAATAAAATAGAACAACTCTTTTAAAATAAAATAGAGCAATTCTTTCATAAACAAGGTTTCATTAAAATACAAGAGTTTGTCATAGAAGAAAACCATATAGTTTACACAGAATATTAAAATAAAAAAAAATGCATACCAAGGGAGGAGGAGAAAAATTGAAGGCCCGTATTAATAGTTTTTTTTTTTTAAGGTTGGCGGTTAACCGTCAACAATATATTGATAAGAAAAAATTTATTTATATGACGTAATTACTAAAGTTAGTAATTCACCCGTGCTCTATAAGAAAAAGTTATTTACATCAACTCGCAAAAGCCCGTATTAATAGTTAACAATAAAATATTGTAAATTGAGTTCTAACACTAAAAATTGATTGACTGCATAACCGTACTTCAAAATTACCCATGAGATAATTAAGTACAAAGTTCTTATTGGAGAAGTATATATTTTGCAATAATTAATATTCACAATGAACAATAATTTATGAGTAGAAAATAAATCACATATTCGAATGCCAATAGTAATTAAAGTTTGTTGTTCTAGCACAAGCAGAGTAGAAATCCGAAATTATTTTATGGGATAAGAAAATAAATAAATTAAATATCTGATATTACAAATACATTATTTACGAAAATATGACTTATTCAAGACTAAAACAGAGACACGTTAAAATTAAATATCTGATATTACAAATACATTATTTACGAAAATATATAGGCATCCAGTTGATGCTGTTCAACTTTAAAATTGGACCCTGGCATTGACAACATCTCAATTTTGGGCGTGTCACTACTAGCGTCCATTCTATTTTAGTAACTGCGGATGTTCACTCTATTTTCGTAAATAGTGCATCTGTTATTCTATGTAAAGGAATAACAGAGTTATTAGGATCTAACGAAGACAACAATAATCGTGTGGATGTTGATGTATATCATTTTTACTACAAGGTACAGAAACATTTTTTACAAAATAGTCATGCTTTGCGTGACAAATCTGGCTGAGATAAGTGGGGTCCGATATACAATTCGGTTATGTACGTTCATATATATCAGACACGACTTTAGTCTACAAATGCATGAAAAAGAATTTATGTAAACTTAAGGAATAATTCCAATTAAGTTGTCTGCATTTTTTTTAATCAAAAGAACTTGAAATGTTGGTACTTATTAATATTATATATCCAGTCGGAACTGAGAGGTGCCATGAGAACAAATGTCCCTCTCGGAAAAAAATTCCTCTTTACTAACGCTCCAAAAATGGGCTCCGTGTACAAAAACAAATAGCAAAAGAAAAAAATAAAACAAGAAGAATCTACTAGCTAGTTATATCCAAAACGTAAAACCAATTCTCTCTAAATACAGAGTCCGTCTTGGTCAACACTAGTTCCTTCCCAACCGTATAAAGCTTGCCATCTAAATTCATCAACTCTTATCTTCAACACATCTCTCAACTTAATCCCTCAAAAATGAACTGCTTTCCTATCACCATTACCATGAAAAGGCCAAAATTGATTACAGGTGTGATCATCTTTCTTTTATTACATATGGCCATGCCAGCATTTGCACAATCATCGCCACCTCCGCCAAGCATCCCCGGGTACACCACCTCGACATTCTCTCTCACGATGGCCTGGGTGCTTGCTTTCATAATCCTCGTCTTTGTGGTGATAAGCATAGCCTCTGTCTGTATAAATCGTTGGTTTAATGGCACAGATGTTCAACAAGAAGTTCAACCTCATAGGGCGCCTAGGGTCAGTGCCGGTCTTGATCAATCACTGGTTGATATTTTCCCAGTTATTGATTATGTTGGTGTCAAAGGGATAAAAATAGGAAATGGACCGCTCGAGTGTGCTGTGTGTTTGTCTGAATTTGAAGATGACGATAAAATACGTCTGCTCCTGCCTGGATGCTGTCATGCTTTCCATCCAGAGTGCATTGATGACTGGTTGAAGAACCACATCACATGCCCGGTTTGTCGGTCTGACCTTACCCACAATGCAGACATTATTGCCAGTGAAAACAACTTGCAGTCAGCAGATGGAGAAAGCCATTTGGCAGTAGCAGCAGTGGATAGGTTCACGTTGAGGCTGCCCGAGCATGTGCAGAGGGATATTGAAGCATCAAGGGGGGAGCAACGACTGGCTGCAAGAATTGGCGGTCATCAGTACGAGGTACTTCCAGCTAGTAAGAGCGGGAAGGTGTGGTCTTTCCTTCGTGTATTCTCGTCTAGGAGACCACCAGGTGAGTTCGGTGAGGGATCGGTTAGAAGGGAGGGATCTGTTAGAAGAGACGGATCGGTTAGAAGAGATGGATCAGTTCGAAGAATAGCCCCATTTGGGAACTTCAGAACATCAAGCCTCAGATCAGGTTCTTTGAGATTAAGCACAAGTAATGAAGCAGCTGAGATCAATGTAGAGTCAGCTGGAAGGCTATCTCCAGTTACTGCCCCTTGGATACCTAGCCCGAGGGGTACGATTAGTCCTTTGACATCAAGCCCAGGTCAAAATGGCACACAATCAGTTGGAAGAACATCTCCTGTAACTGTATCTGGAATGGCTGGTGTCGGATCTGGTTCTATCCAATTAAGCCCGGGAAGTGTCACTAACGGGATGTCAGCTCTATCTTCCCCATTGCAAGGCAGGAACCCAGCAAGTGGTTCAATCAAATTAAGCCCGGGAAGTGTCGTTAATGGTAAGTCTGCTCTGTCTTCACCGTTGCAAGGTGGAAACCAAGTGATTGACAGAGAAGCGGATGATTTAGCGACACTAAATCGTGTGTAGCTAGGTTTTTATTTAATTTGTTTGTGAATTTTCTTCATTAAAACTTCAAAAAAAAGTTTTTGAAAAGAAGCTATTTTTTGTATGCTGTCATCACATTTAGAGATTTGTTTGGAAATTTGTTGGTCAGGCCATTTTTGGCAAAGATTGATCAGTACTCTGGATTAGAAAATACAATGCCTAACTAGAATTGTAGGAATACGATTTTTTTATACTAATTGTGGTATAAGTTTGTTGACGGTAGAACATTCTTCAAGCATAGATTTTAGTCCTATTTTTAGAGAATATATTGTTTATTGAAATGATAATGGATTGCAAAAGTGCCGAGAAATTCTCGAATTTCATATAAACCGTTTTCCATTGTCATTTGAGAGAGCACAAAAAAAAAAAAAAAAAAAAAAAAAAGTCAGTACCCAGCATCCATTAAGACTTGTAATAATATAACAAAAATGAATATAGTAGAATCTCATTTTGCTTTTCATTGATTCATTTAGCCAACTATTTCACTTGATTATTTACATTCATTTTCTGCACTTCTCTAATAATATATTAGATTTTTATCTCGAAACGTGGTCAGCAAATCTTAAAACATTGAGCATCGTGCACTGCACTTGAGTAGTAGTCTAGAAGCCATATCCACGAATAAGAAAAAAGAGGTAAATTTTTTTTTTTTAATAAAAGAAGTGTTTCCATCACTTATTTCCGGACCTTTTTCGTTTGAAGAAGAAAGATGGGAATAATATATTCTTGTTCGCGTCACCAAAAACAACATTTGGTACAATAAAAGGAATATATTTTCATAGTCCGAACTGAAATTTTTATTCATATCCTCAATTAAGAAAAAAATAGAGAAATTCCCTAATTTTTTTTTTCTTTAAAAATATCCCAACTGCTAGTTTTTCCAACGAAAACAACCGCTAAAAACGCCAGTGGTTGTCTTTTTTAAGAAGTGAATTTATCTGAATAATCTTAATCCTGACACATTTTTAATAAGATTTAAAAAAATATAATGCTCTTAACTTTTGTTTTTATTTTATTCTTATCACACATTGTAGCCAATTGCATGCAATTATTAAAATAAGAACATACTTCTATTCTTACTAAAAAAAATTGGGTCATCCGAGAACAATTTTGTCAGTTTTTTTTTCTCTCTTGATTGATATTATGTTCAACATTAATTGCTTCATTGGTCAGGTTGTTGTAATTAACTATCTAAAATAGCAGATTGCCGGACCAACCTACACATGAAACTAGAATAAAACAAGTTTCATGTTGTTGTCAAAGATATCTGGTTAATTTGGCAATTCTTTTCAAAAAGGGAAAAACTATATTGTACTGATATGTTGTTTCTGTAGCCATCATGTAGGTGCTGTTCTACTGCATCCTAACATCCTCGAGTCCGTGCCTACCCCACCCCCCAAACCTGAGGTACAACTTAAAACAACGGATGGCTCAAATTAATTCAAATCGGGCCAAACTCAATTCGGTGCCTACTGAAACTATAGGGATATGCTTTGCGATTCGTGACAAGTTAAAATAACAATTCGGATTTATCACTTGCACCTCACATACCTGGAGTGATATGGTTCGACATCCTCTGAGTTAACACAAATTCACAATTAGGGGGGATTTCACATGTACCCCTCAACTTTAAAACTACGTATTGCCTCATCTAAACTTTCAAATTTAATAAAATGCCCATTTTATTATTTATTAAAAGCATAAAAAAAATTGTAGCTTATTTAAGAAAAATGATGGTCTTTTTTTTTAGGGTGAGCTGGCAACTGCCATCTCACATTTTCCATTGATAAAAAAAGTATTTACAAAGTTAATTACATTGCTTCCTACCTCCTCATATAGATTGAAACAGAAATTTAATTATAATTAATCTAATCTAAATCTCAATCAGCAGCATCTCCTCCATGCCCGCCTACCTGTCTCGCTACAGAAGTCTTCGATCTAGGGTTTTGCTCTAACCCTCGCTGGGCGCATCAAGCTTCGATCTGTGTTGAAGGGAACAAAGGAGCTCACACTGCCCCTTTCTCAAGATACCATCACTGCCACCAACGCCTCCGCTCCGCTAACAAGCAACCCTCGCTACTAGGGTTTCGCCTCAGCCGCCTCCGACCGGAGATCGGAGGTTTTTGCCTCTCTGGTAGGGTTTCAGTGCCTCAGCGGCCTCTGCCCCTCTCGCAAGCAACCTTCCATCCCGTCTCAACCCATCGCTGCTAGAGTTTCGGCACCTGAACGCGTCTCCACCCCTCTCGCAAGCAACACTAACTGCTTGGGTTCTCAGCCGCCTCCGAGCTCTGCTGCTAGGGTTTCGGCGCCACAGCCGCGTCTGAGCTCCGGTCGGCTCGGCTCTCTCCCCTCTCCCGCATTCTCTTCTCCGTACGAGGAGGAAGAGGAGAGAGAGCCCCCGTATCCCAAAAAATATTCTTTAAACTTTTTTAAAAAAATGATGGTCTTATATTTGATTGGTTTTTCGAGAGTAAAATGGATATTTTATAAAGGGTAAAGGGTATAATGAGTATCCAATTTTCGATGGCAAAATGGATATTTTATAAAGGGTAAATTATATAATGGGTGTCTTGTAAGATCAACATTTTTTTCTTAAACAAACTCCAATTTTGTATGTTTTTAATAAATAGTAAAATGGATATTTTATTATTTTAAAATGAGTATTAATATAAAATACCATAAAATGAGTAAATCTGTGACTTTGTGACTTTGAAATTTTAGAAGAGAGAATACATAATTTTGAAGTTTAGAGAGGAGAATACGTAATCTTGAAGTTTTTGAGAGGTATATGCATGTGAAATTTCTTCTTGTAATTGTAATATGAACGGTCCAATCAGAATTCAAACCAATTCAGTCCAAATCCAAAATTTGTGCTAGTCAGATGAACTGATCGGATTTAAACTCAAAAATCATCTTACCTCAGGTGATATGAATTCCTCCGGCCTCTACTCTTGTTTCACTTTCAAAAATGTTTTTTTTTTTTTGGGCATTTCATGGGCTTCAAAAAAACCCCAATGCATTTTCTTACATTTCATTTAAACGAATTGATGGTTACAAGCCTACAGCAGATCTACAAATCGAAATTTATTAGGATCATCAGAAAGATATTACAAATTAATGATTAAAGAAAATAGTAAGGGTTTGTAGGAAAGAAATGTAATCGAATGATGAATAGTATTCAAACTAGATAAAAACTAGTCTTTTAAGAGCATCTGCATTCCTGAAACTCTTGGAGTTTCAAAGCTGACTTGGCAGTTTCTAAACCAGTTTCATAGATGTAGGTGGATTTCATATTTAGCAATTTTGTTCAATAGTTTCTAAATATGAAACTGTTTCAAAACTCTGACATGGCAAAATAATCAATTCTTATTCGCTCAATTTTAATACTGTTTTAATTAAATACTAATGTGGCAATTAAGAAACTCTAATTTTAATATCAGGAATGTAGATATCTAGAAATTCAGAGAGTCTGAAATTTCTAAAATTATGTTAACAGTTATTTAGAAACTCTAAGAGTTTCAGAGATACAGATACTCTAATTTAGTAAGAAAAACACGCCTTTTCAGATAAGAGGTTATGAGTTTGAAACTTAAGAGGAGGTGATCATTTGTTATACTAGCAACCGATGATATTGAATTTGGAAGGTAAAGATCTTTATCTTTATTTTTAAAAAAATGTTCAAATTAAATGTTTATATAGGAAAATAAAGTATCTTACAAAATTAACTCAACATCAAATAAAAGTATAAATAATTAAGAAATACGTACATACTTAACTGTATAAAGGTATGATTCGATTGGTGTTACCAGCAAAAGACGCATTTTTAGTTAATAATTGGCTAACGACCTACTAATTAATTTTCCTACAACTCCAACCTGTCATACATTGTGTCACCAAGTACTCTTTATTAATTTTATTAATTTTCTTTTAGATTTTACATATGTTTGTTATTAAGTCTCTCCGTCGAAGTTTTTATTTATTTATTCTTAATAATACACTGCAGACACCAAACCATCTTTTTTTAACAAGACGAATGGTACAGCCCAACCTTTGGTATATCTTTTTTTTCGAATATTGTTTAAGTTCCAAATCTACAACCCAACTCACTGTGTTCAGCAGAGACGAGGAAACAATAGATGTTTCTTGCGGAGGTGAAAGTGATCAACCTAGGGTTAGATTTGAATTTTTTTCCTAATAATATATATTTACCTATTAATCCTGATTGTTTTGTAAGTGCTTTGTGACCAAGTCCTTTTATCTTTAAAATTTTGTAGTTTGACACCTATGATAGCCTTTGCGTTTTCCATGAGGCATATTCTCATTTTAATATTTCTCGGAAAAGTCCTACCGTTCGAATAATTATTTTGTTTTCTAAAATACAGAAACCAATAATATTTGATGTTATAGGTAATAAAGTGATACACCACTCAAATTAAGGAATAGGTCATGACAGTTTATGAAAGAAAGCCATCTCATTCAACATTAAGCAAATTTCAACTTAAAAACACCAATTAAAAAAATTGAAAGAAAGCTTTACTTCAAAATAAAATTGAAATAAAGTCGTCTCTTTCAACACTTGGCTAAAATTTAGCAATATACTATTGCGACCATAAGACCCCCAAATTCTCAAATTGCAAGAGCAAAAATGAAATCCCATCTATATGTTGCAGTAATGAACGGATCACAACCATATATCCCACTATTAAGGTTTTCCTCCACAGATGACAGAGAAACCCAAACCAACAACACCATTGCCACATCTGCTTCAAATTCGACGCACAACAGAAATGGCTCCCTGCAGGGTTCCAAAGCGGATATCATCCTCTTTGTGGTGATATTTCTAATATTAATTTTTGTAATTTACATTGTAACACTCTATGCGAAACGGCAGAGGATGCTGCCAGCAACTGCCATGGCCCCCACTACTCCGGATTTAAATATTTCAAGAACAAGGAGTCGTGGAGTTGATCAATCAGTCGTAGACACCTTTCCGGCAATTGGGTATGCCACTGTTAAAATTTTAAGGACTTCAAAAAGCCCCCTAGAGTGTGCCATCTGCATTTCTGAGTTTGTAGATGATAACATTCTTCGGCTTCTACCGGGGTGCAGGCATGTGTTTCATACAGACTGCATTGACACCTGGTTAGAGAACCATGTCACTTGCCCAGTTTGTCGGTCGAACCTCTCTGACCCTGAAGTCCTTTCTGGCAAACGCCTTCTCTCAATGAACTCTGAACTCGAGGATTTTGATATCAGTTCGCAAGTATCAGAACATGAGCAGAAGAGCGACAACGGTCTACGACGTAAGGAGATCAGACGAGCACAATCAATCACAGAGGGTTGGGAAAGATTCACGTTAACACTGCCTGAGCAAGTGTTGAAGGAGATTGAAGCTACTAAGAAGTACCGGCGGTCAACGAGTATGCAGGATTATACGTTTCAAGGGAAGGCGAGTTGGAGGGACGGAAAATTGAGTACATATTTAAAATCTTTCTCCCGGAATGGACGGAACAGAGAAGGTGATGATATGTCGACAGTGGCCGAGGGAGTGGAGGCTTCGGTTTCAACGGCAACATCAAGTAGGCATATAATTGAAACTTCAATACATGGTGAGATATCTGAAACTGAACCGACATTGGTTGAGGTTGATCTTACCGATTTGCCGGTTCATGAACGAGTTTGAGCATGCATATAAAATCTATCTGTCATTATAAAAATTTATACTTTTGTGAGTTTGAACTTAAATGGTCAATTTTGGGTCTTTACTGAACCTTCACTTGAGGTGATTATAGGCATTGTTAGCTTGTTTATTCTTGATATTTAGAGCAGTGGCCATGAATTTGGCCTTAAACAAAGGAATCAAACCACCATTTTGAATGTGAAAGATCTTGATCTGCTTGGGAAAAAATAGTGCAGAAATAATTTTTTCTTTGTATATACTTGAAGATGATTAATTGTGATATGTAATAATGGAAATGCAATTAAATTGCATTTGAAATATGCCGGATATGAATGGTATTTGTCTTGCGGACGTTTGATTGGAGAATAATATGTCTTGTTTTATTTTATTTTATGCCGACCAATTACTTGGATAGCCGATGTCATCAACCACCCAAATCGTTTTATTAACTAGCCCTTATTTTTTTTATTTGATCTTGAGATATACTAAGAAACAAAATTTGATAGAATAAGAACTTGTATTTTCAGTTTTATTTTAGTTAGGTTATGTTAAATATTTTGAGCAGTTTTTTTTTTTTTTTTTGAGAAAAAAATAAGGGTCATGCCCTGATTTTGAGCAGCTTAATATTGCAAGGCTCAACTTAGCTTTAATTACACTCAATGCTGCAACCCAGAAATCGATAACTTCAGATCACATATGCAAATTTTCAACTTAATGAATTACACAGGTATCAAAATCTAATAAGGCAGGATTAAGAACTATTTAGTAAGTGGCTGTACTAAAAAGTAGAAAAACAAAAAACCGTAGATCTTACAAGAACCCAACAACACGGATACCCTACTACAAGTACATTTTCTATACTGGTCTTCTTTTATGTCCGAGGGACATCGCCTCTGTCTGTGTGTGTGTCTTTTGAAGGGGAACAAAAATGGGCTTTGATAGGCCGAACTTTTTATTAATAGGAAAATAAAATAAAAATATCAAAAAAGGAGTATGAAATCATAAAATTTCAAAATATTCAAAGAAAATTATGGACTATAACGTCTAGAATACTGTAGCTGGACGTTATTATCGATAACATCTGGTTATTCTGATAGCTAATTGACCCGCAAAAAAAAAAAAAAAACCTCTAGCTGGCCACCAGTAAAGCAACAAGTGAGAGCCTTTAAATAGGATTTGATTGATGTGTGGCAGAATATGTAGTGTAGTCTGTAGACCTAAGCAGCAAGAAAAATATCCAATGAAGAGTATAGTAGCTAACGCCCACCTGAAATTACATACTACAAAATTAATGCATAAGAGATCGATGAAGCAGCAGTCATAGCACACACAGAGCCACACATTACCTGCGCAGCATGCCATGAACTCCACCTCCAAGTTGGTGTTGATCTAAACCAGGCGCAACATAAATGTTATGGTAACCAATCCCAGTATTTTGTAATAGGTTATTTATTTTCTGAACAATTGGTTTTTTGTCCCTAAAATGTCCCAAGAACGTGTAATCAATGTAAAATAAGGGATCAACCAAGTTGTCATAGCAAACCCATCGGTACAGTGATGTCTCGGTCGGCTAGAACAGTAACCAATGACATCTTAACAAGGGAAAAAAAATATATAAGTTTTCATCCATTAAAAAATGTGATCACTTTCAATATGATAAATTCAATTTTTTTTTTTTAAAGAAGATTTAACCATTTGAAGGGTTCCGCCAGCGGTTTGATGGGCCCTAAGTTACAACAAATTTTTCATTGGTGATTTTCGTCAAACACCTTTTGCGCAACCAGCGTAGACAATCAAATTAGTTAGATCCGACCATAGAACCAATACCATTCACAACGCAATAAAGAGAGAAAATGCAAACAACACAAGAAATACCAAATCAAATTGGTGTGGACCACACCAATTTTATATTCCATCATTGTGTTTGACTTTGACACCAATTTTATAGACATGTATCCGTTGACTACTTCTACAATATTTTTTCATTTTAATATTTTTTATGTTTAGAAGGAACTTATTCCAAATATTAATTTTTTATTGACCATTTCAAAGAAGAAAAGACAAAAAAAAAAAAAAAAACATTGTCAGATACTGCACCAACGTAAAATATTAAAAAAAACAAATCATGGAGCTGCATAACCTAAAGTCCTAAACCCAGTCCGATATTATATAATCTGAAAGAAGAAATAACAAGGCCTTTCAATTAATCAAATTCAAAGAAAAAAAGAATGGAGCAACATCTAGCATCCTCACATGGACCGCAACCATTGATCTGTCTCCTAATCCTTTCTTTCTCCCAATACGCACTTGCCCAAGGTCAGCCCTATAAAACCTACGATTCATCGCTAAGCAACATCGTCGGGCTCGTCTTGCTTGGTGTTGGGGCATTTTTACTATTTGGTTGTGTCCTCCCACTATGTATAACACGGAAGTGTTTAGGAGGTCCCAATAGAAATACAGCCACCGCCACACCGGACCTAGTAAATACCAACAATGAAGGTGTTGCCAGACGGAAAGGTCGTGGGGTCGATCAAAAGGCCATAGAGACATTCCCGCTCATTAACTATGCTGCTGTCAAACATATGAGAGCTTCGAATAGTCCACTTGAGTGTGCCATTTGCTTATCTGAGTTCTTGGACGATGATACCCTTCGACTTCTTCCGGGATGTCGGCATGTGTTCCATGTGAACTGCATTGATACCTGGCTAGCTGATCACAAAACCTGTCCAGTCTGTCGATCCGACCTTTCAGACCCGAAAGTTATTGCAGGTAAGCGCCTTCTCTCTCTAAACATAGAATGTAAGGATGTTCCTTGCAGCTCCCACATGTCAGAACAGGTGGCGATGAAAAAGGATGTTCCGAAATCAAAAGGACCGAGACATGTGCAATCGATGACCGGGGGATGGGAAAGGTTTACATTGGTACTGCCCGATGATGTGATGAAAGATATCAAAACAACTCACAATTACCGAAAGGCGGCCAGTTTACAAGATTACACTTACAAACACAATGCCAGTAGCCCGGATTGGAGGATTCAATCGTTTATGAATTCTCTCTCTTGGAATCGGCAACAAAAGGTGGAAAGCAATGTCACAGTGGCACCCGAGATGCCTGAGGCTTCAAATTCAGCGAATATGTCAAGTAGGCAATTACTATACCCAGACAGAGGCGAAAATGAGATGCTTGAAATTGATTCCTCATGGACTCAGATAGAGCTTAACAATTTACCTGTTCATGATCGAGTTTGAAGTCTGATTATTGAATAACATTTTGGTCTGTTGTGTGTCGCATTCATGAGAAAATGTGTGCAACTTAATTGTAATATTTTAGTTAGATATATGCAAAATGGATCTCTAACAAAACTACTTGAGCATTGACAAAAAGATGATATTATATTACTCTTGTTTCAGTCTCTCACAACGGCCTCTCAAGTATCAACTTGAGAGTTGCAGAACTGACATATTCAATGCCATTTTACTAATATGTGGTTTTCTTTGTCTATTTATGGAGACAAATTATTAATGGTATGAGCTGTACAGTAAAAGTTACATTGGAGATTTAGAGTGTTTAATTATATCTCTAACTTTTCCATGTATTAATTAACTATAAATAGTTTTTTAGAGAAAGAAACGAGGGTGAAGCCCTCATTTGATTAATGGCTGTCTTTTTACAAGAGGTCTGTAACAGAGTGCGTGAAACAAAAAACAGTTGAGCTTTGCCAAGGGAAAATAAAGAACTAAACTAAAATTCAAAAATAAAAATAAGAATGAAAATTAAAATTAAAATTACAAAATAAAACAGTTTAACCTAAACATTATTTTTAATGCGAAGAAACCTTTCTGCACAAAATAATTCAGAAAAATCTTGCAATTGTAAACCAAATTAAATCAATTGATGGTACCTTTCTAGGGCTTATATATTTTATTTGTTTAAATGACAGTTGGATCATAAATTAGCTCTTGATCACCAATCAGTCTGACCCGTTCCTTTAAACCTCCTATATATGTCCTTGATGTTCTTTTTCTTATACATTATAAAAATAAGAAAGATTTTAGTGAATGTATTAAGAATCAAGTTATCATTTTCAATATTTTGTTCTGGTCAGTTTAATCGAACAATTGCACTTTCAGTGCATGTACATAAAGAAAGTGTCAAGCATGTTTATAAATTGGAGGGGCTCAGAGGAGAAAACAAATTATTTATAATTGCTTGACTAAACCAACAGATTAAGGAAACTGATCGGCCCTTCTATTTCCGCCCAAGACCCATGGGTCTGGTGCTTCGTGGGTCTATAGCTTGAATATATAATGTTAAAAACTGTTTGGTTTTCTGTTCCGTGATCAATGTGTGCTAGTTTAGTTTTTAAATTCTGCAGATAATTAAGTATATTTATATTTTATGTTACAGTTTCCTTGCTATATATAGGCTAATGAAAAAATGTGTTTATCAACCAAGAAGATTGTTTTGCTCTCTATGTGGGAGGTGTTCTATAGGATAGGTCTAAGGTTTAAGTTGTCCTTAAATCCTTAATAGGATAAGCTATCACTCAAAGGTCTGAGGTTTGCTTCATAGAATAAGCTCTCACACATAAAAAAAAGCGTTTGATCCGTTCTCCATGAACGGATCACTCAGCTTACCCCTGCAAAAAAATCAATTTTGCAAGGGAAAGGCTTTGCCAAAATCAAATCAGAATGTAATATGCTAAAGTTCAATCTTAACGGAAAATTTATATTCACTGTTGAGCCCGTCTAATTCTTTCTTTTACTTTTCTGTGAATGTTAATATTTGATATGCTACAACAAG
>CAXKVW010001431.1:0-46630 GCA_964058825.1 Carex arenaria
CCAAATCTCTATTTATTTTTATGAATTTGTAAAGGAAGATCCGTACTACATCTCTGCCAAGTTTTGCAATTTTTGAAATTTTATAAATGTGCTTAATGATATTGCATTGCAGGGCTAACATTATCCATGTTGCAGTAAAATGCTGGTTTTTATATTTTCTAAATGCCAACTTTAAAAATAGGTAGAAAATAGCTCAAAAATCCTATAAATACAAAATTTGATCCATTTTATATGTTTTGCGTCCTCTATTTAATTGTGTGACTGGATTTTTATTTGGATTTGTGATCAACATGTACTGGTTGATTTGTCACAGGAGGTTCTTTTGGTGATTTTGGGTACCAGTGCAGTGCCAATGGCACTTCCAATGCATTTCATTACTGGTACCAGGTGTACATTGATACCAGGAGCTGGTTAAAGACTGTGACAATCTGATTTATGTTCTGTTTGGTATCAGAATAGATTTTTAAATGGTCTAAATCACTGATTTCAATACAAAAACCCAAAGGAAACATAGTCAAACTCCAAAAATCATTAAATCAAAGATCAAGTAGGAAAAGTGAATGTCATAAACAGAATTTGTGTTATGACTTTTAGACCCAAATCGCTAAGCACCAATTTGCACCAATTTTTAATGTGTGGTAAAGTAGTAAACTGATTTTTCCTTCCTCACTGAATTTTTTTAGGTTGTAACAGTTAGACCTGGATTGTCCTAACGAACCACCTAGTATAATTTCTAATACTAAAGCATGCACAAATATGTACATACTGCATACAGAAAAATAACATATTATGCCAAAAGCTATCAAGTTCTGCATTGTACATATAAGTCAACCATCCAATAAGCACAATAAAGGGTTATGTATCGTGTTGTATAGAAGAATCAAGTGTCTAACATACCAGGTAATTCCATTGCTCATACAGAGAGGCGATATCTTTCAGAATACTGTTGCGATGAAGAAAACTAAGATCTATCGTGGTCTTTGTTGATACCTGAATTAATATTAATAGATCCTTAGCCCCAGCAATATTACTTGTTATAGGCAAATGGTATCAATCTAAAAGTTGTATTTATTTTTGTTTCTCGTTAGTTCTACGGTTACCTCCTCAAATGCCTGCAACTGTTTGCCCAATTCTTCAGAAAAACGATACTGGTTTGCACCGAAGGCCTCGCATATATTTAATATCTTGGTCATATATTGCTTTTCTGACATTTCATTGTGTTAGCATGTGCTTTATTACACAGTTTCAGGCATCTTGAATTGTTGCACACCTAGCACCTGCATATAAGCATGTATTAAGGGAAATTAAATCATAAGGCCAGGATTGGTGTTATGAGCAAAGAATTTCGAGTATATGTTTGAGCTTTTTGTTTGTTTAAGCAAAGAATTTTGAGTCTAAAATTCATAATCAGACCCCTTAAAATATCTTTTTGTTAGCAAAGGAGGTATTCCATTAAAAACAATTAAAAGATTACAGAAGGATAAATTAAAAGAATTAGGTAATATGTATGAAAATATAATAACATATACAGATGCCATTATTAATAATCATCATTCAGCACATGCAAAAGGAATTGAGAAAATTTGAAACCCAAAAAGATCAATGTACGGTTTTGACGGGAACCACAAGTGTTATCTAAACAAGAAAGGTGTTCTTTCTATGGCAAACAACAATATAATTTATTGTACTTATAGTTCAAGAAACACCAAAATTTATCAGATTTGGAAAAAATAATCATATTTGTTTAGATATTTGAAAATAACAGTCATCTTTTAGGTTATCAAGATGAAAAATATTCCGTTAAATATTCACAAATTTGCTGCAGTCTCCTGAGCTCCTTTTTTTTCCAATTTCAAATTGTATACAGCTGTATGCAAGCTGGATTTTGATATTATACTCAATATTTAATAAACTCTTTTTAAAGGTTTTGTTCAGTTATTCAACCCAGATGCAATATAATAATGGAATAAGTTACATTGACCATAAATTTATTCACCACTGCTACAATCAGCACAACCTTATCAAAATAAAATAGAAAATGAGAATTATTGATATAAAAATCAATGAGCAAGAGGGAATGCAAGCAAGTAATACTGACATTATACAATCACAGCTTGGGTTAAATCAGATCAAGTACCAAATATAGGTTTTCACAAGTCAAGCATATCAAGTACAGGGATCCAGCTGTGCCTGGTCCACTGATCCAGAAAATAACAGAAGGAATTCATTAAGTATTGTACAGGGAAAAGAAATGTACCAAGTATATAAATTATTATAGAAAAGATAGGGAGGTCATACCTTGTCCTGGAGTGGCAACAGATAGGAACTCTCTAACTGCCAAATCTACAGCTTTAGGGGCAAATTCTGAGCCCTAATTATTTTGGCAAAAAAGAAAACAGATACAATGAAAGCCACTCTTGAGATTATTTTATTAAAAATGTATTGCAATACTATAAGAGACAGTTCTCAAATCAGGTATAGACAAAATAAAAAAGAAGAAAAACCACATGACCTGAGATTAAGGTCTAGTCCCACTGCAAAACTGATTATTTTAATAAAGGAAGATCCATTTCACTATTTTTAGTAATAGAGATAAAATAAATTTGGATCAATTGTTAGCAATAATAAAATTACTAACAAAATATCATTAATAAATCTTAGCATTCTTTATTGAAACGGTTCTTTATAATATTTCTTATATGGGTAGAACGACCCTTGCAAATGGCAGATACTAATTTGGTAAGAATCTATCGAATTAGAACTGTATCTTAATATTTCTTATATTTAAGTGCAGATACCAGTGAAATGTACAAGTCTTTAATATGCAAACACACACTATTTTAAATATTTGCAATTAAATATACCTACCGTACTAAACCACAGAAACAATGTTACAACATCGCATGCTTAACAGAAAGGGGGTAGGCATCAAGAAAATGTCAAAGAAAAGAGCAAAGGTGAGGACCTCATATAATTCATCAAGTTACGACAACAACAATTTAACTCAATGATCATAGAAATTGGGTGAACATCACATGCATCTCTATCTCTCTCTATGCATCTCTATCTCTGGTTTCAGTAAGGAGATAGTTACCGGTAATCAGCAGGGGGTATGAACCGCACCAGCGGGTTTGAGCCTTCAAGCAGGGGGATTGTGCAAATGTAAATCACAAATGAAAAATCAAGTCTGCAAATTGAGAGGAGCGAATTTGATTGATATATATAGGTAGAAAAGTCGGTTGAATTTGAACTTGCAATGTCGGAGACAATTACCTGTCGAATCCATTGAGGAGAGATCGAAGAATCAATATCATCACATTGATAGAAGAGTCCTCCCAATTTGAATTTGTGCGAAAACTGTGGAAATATTGAGGAGAGATCAGAGATTGAAGAACCAATATCGGAAAGAAAAAAGAGGTAACAAAAAGGAGAGGTGCCTCACTCCTTCTCCTGAAGTAGATTTTTACTCAAAAAAAAAAAAAAAATGCAATAGACTATTGGGGAAGGAGATCAGAAAAAGAGAGAGACGCGTGAGTACAGGAGAGAAAAGTAAGAAACGTGTGGGGAAGGAAAAAGACAGAACCAATTTCTATGTGTCCTTTCATATGGCGGGTACGGATTTAATAAATTTTAGATTTCTACATGCTTGACTACCTGAAATAGATACATAAAATCAATTTTTTTTATTAAAGGCTGAGATTTCCATGTGTTTTGATGGATCCGACTCTGCTGCTTTTCTGAGAGAAAAGCAGCCTGCTGCTTTTCCGATCTCAACCATTCAAAATTTTTAATTTGCGTATCTCGATAAAGTAATTTTTCTATGCACAAATCTCAACAAATTTGAATGGCTGAGATCGGAAAAGCAGCCTGCTGCTTTTCTCTCAGAAAAGCAGCAGAGTCCGATTCGTGTTTTGATGAGTGATTCAGATCTATTAAACGAACGGCTAAGATTTCATTTCGGTAGATAGGCGTTTGGAGACGAAATTTTTTAACGTGATATTTAGAGTAGTACTGATAAGACCAGAGATTTTTGGAGCCCCTAATCATGTAATGTGCAATGTAATGCACACAAATATGGGAGATGATACAGAACAAACTAACAATGAAAAAGAAAATAATTCAATGTAGAAGAACATCTTTGCTTGTTAATAAGGAAAGTCTTACTTTTCTATGTTTGTTTAAAAAGATATCCATTGTCACCAGAAAGAACAGGATTCTCTCATTCTCTGGGAGAATGAAAGTCATGAACAACCGAATTTATTTTAGCTACCATTTCAGAGAAAAATAAATAAATGAAGTTGCCATGGTTTTTGGAAAATTTTCAGTTATACCAAAGACACAAACAATATATTATATTTGCACCTCTGATTCAGATGTGGGACACAACTATTGACTACGCTTCTAATTTGGTACTTCTTTTTTTTTTTTCCAAATCCTCTAGTTCAAATGAGAGCGCAGATAATATTTGTGTCCCACCTCTTAACAAATAATAAACAGAAATGATATGTTGAAAATAATTAATTTTTACCAGGGACGCAAATAATATATGCGTTCCACCCAGAAAACAATGGTAACTAAAAAAAATTCGGCTGGAACAACTACAAACAACAGTGAATCCAACCAGAACGAGAATTTGGCGAATTCTTTCAAATTGGACGAATTTTACGTATATCTTACAAATTTTTTAAAATCTGTTTGTTCTTTCTTAAAATTCATAATATCATATATATCCTTCTCAATTTTAAACTATCACGCTTATCCAATTTAATATTTTATTATTAAAATTTATTTATTTTTATAAAATTTTCATTTTACTTTCTACTAAAATACAGAAAACTTATATAATGAAGTAGAAAGTTTATACGGCATAAATCAAGTTCATTCAGAAAATACATAATGAAGAAGAGATGCATGATTTAGCTTCTCAGAATAGTATTCTTCAAAAAGAGATTATGGATTTTTAATTTTCTACCTTTTAACCACTCAGAATTCTTTCAACTATCGTTCCCCCAATAATTGATTAAGTGAATGAGTCAATTCTATTTTTTTTGGCGTACTTTTTTTAAGGCTTTTGAATATAATCTAACACATGCGTGAGTCAAATATTGTTTCCCTAGTGTTTTTTCCTTAATGCCTAGTTGTCGAAAAATTATGCAAATAGCAAATATATATATATATATATATATATAGAGTGTGGCTAATATGCTTTCGGTAGCATAAGTACCGAAACACATCCAACTCCTTTTTCGATTTTCGAAGTCCAAAATGTCAATCCAAATCATTAGATGTGTTCTCTATATTAAAATGTGCTTGGAGGCCAAATTTTACATTTTTTGGAATTTTTTTACTATTTATTAAGCCACTTTGAAAATCGCTGATCCAACAGTGGCTTAACCCAACAGTGAAACCGTTGGATCAGCAATTTTCAAAGTGGCTTAATAAATAGTAAAAAAATTTCAAAAAATGTAAAATTTGGTCTCCAAGCACATTTTAACATAGAGAACACATCTAACGGTTTGGATCGACATTTTGAACTTCGAAAATTAAAAAAAGGAGTTAGATGTATTTCGGTGCTTATGCTACCGAAAGCATATTAGTCACACTCTATATATATATATATATATATATGAGTGTGGCTAAGTTGCTACCGGTAGCACTTCGACCGAAGTGCTACCGGGGTCATATCTTAGTACTCGATGTTCAAACAACAAATTCAAACCGTTAGATGTTCAATCTATATTAAAATGTGCTTGGAGACCAAATTTTATATTTTTTGGAATTTTTTTGCTATTTATTAAGCTGGTTTGAAAACCGTTGTTTTTATTAAATTTCTAGAGCATTGAAAACAGCGGTTTTCAAACCAGCTTAATAAATAGCAAAAGAATTTCAAAAAATGTAAAATTTGGTCTCCAAGCACATTTTAATATAGATTGAACATCTAACGGTTTGGATTTGCTGTATGAATATCGAGTACTAAGATATGACCCCGGTAGCACTTCGGTAGAAGTGCTACCGGTAGCAACTTAGCCACACTCATATATATATAGAGTATGGCTAATATGCTTTCGGTTGTATTTCGGCCGAAATACAACCGATTAATTTTTCAATTTTCGAAGTTCAAAAAGTCGATCCAAACCGTTAGATGTGTTCTCTATATTGAAATGTGCTTGGAGACCAAATTTTATATTCTTTGGAATTTTTTTACTATTTATTAAGCCACTTTTGAAAATCGCTGATCCAACGGTGGCTCAACCAAATAGTGAAACCGTTGGATCAGCGATTTTGAAAGTGACTTAATAAATAGTAAAAAAATTCCAAAAAATGTAAAATTTGGTCTCCAAGCACATTTCAATATGGAGAACACATCTAATAGTTTGGATCGACTTTTTGGACTTTGGAAATTGAAAAATGCATTGGTTGTATTTCGGCCGAAATACAACCAAATTAGATTTTATGGTCAATTAATCGATTCCGCTTCCGATGAAAATTAATAAAAATATTTTAATAAAATATTAAATTAAAAAATAAAAAAATATTTTTTGCCTGCCCAGTATAATTCCTGGCTACACCACTGTGTACACCACAAGTACAAATGAATCATTTGCTCACAAATCGGCTAATTAGAAGATTGAACATTCTCTTATACATGCCATATATTTTTTTTCTTATGATATTATAATTTTAGAAAGAGAAGTACTTAATTTTGAGTTTTTTGAAAGACATATATAAAATTCGCCCTAAATTAATAAATAAAACTCACCAATTATAAAAAAGACGGTTTGTATCTTAAGATGTTGCAACTGGCCACAATGGACAAAATATATTCAAGTTACATATCCAGCAGAGGTTCTCTCTTCACAACGCACAAAATATATCTAGACACGTAGATAGTAATTCTAGAGAGAAACACATATCTTGTTTTATATAAAGCGAGAGAATAGATTCTTGACGCGAGTCACTTAAATTATTAAGAAAATTTAAGTTATGAAATGAGCAATTTTTTTTAGACTGTGCTGCAAAAGAGAGGAGAGGAGAGGGGAGACGAGAGGTGACCGTATTGTCCGAAAAGTATTTACTTGTTTTACAAATTAAAATTTTGAAGAGGAGCCAAAAAAAAAAATAAGAGAGAATCAAGATACAAAATTAAATAAAATTTTTCTCCGATCTCTGCTTTCTAATTTGAAAAGTAGCTCACTCTCTTACTGTTTCTCTCCTCTTCCCTACACTTCTTTTCTGTTTTGATTTTATGTGGAGCTCTCTCTTATTAGTGAAAATCTCCGCTCCGGGAGCTCTCTGCTAGGACTTTGTCCAAAAAAAAACGCTCAATATCTCAAATAATAAATTTCCGCTACGTTATTATTTAATGCTCAATTTCTTAAAAGCGACAAAAGTTCCCGACTAGAAAACAGATCTACCACTATTGCGAGATAAAAGTGAGGTGTTATTTATTAGTAGGTAATTGAATAATTTATATTAGTCTATATCAAAGGTGGAAGAATCTGGCTCCCTATTAATTTTTGGGGGCAATTGGGGTCCCACTGATAGAGATAGCCACATACAACAAAATAATGGAAGGAAAGTATTACTAAAGAAACATAACAGATATCTAATAATCTTAAAAAAAGAAGACGAAAAGTCCGTATTTGATATGATAACACAGTGCGAGACATGATTAAACCAATATAGGCCCCACTTAAATAATTGATTATTTTTGTGGTGAGCAAAGGTATACTGCTTCATGCAGCAAGATATTGCCAAGGGACCCATGACTAATGACTTGCTATGAGCCTATGATCAATTTTTCGTTACTTCTATTAAGTGGGTTCCATGCACTTGTGACTCACTGCACACAGCTCTGCAATCATACGTTTAACAGGAAATCCAAAACTGCTGGATCCATTTATTTTCTTTTTTTCCATTTGATCTCAAGCTATTTAAAATCAATCGGTCTTATTGAAAAGCCATCCCGCCTTTCAGCATGATTGCATTTATTTATAGTTATCAAGCCTGTAAAGAACGAGCATCAGAAAAAGGTTTATGTATTGGCATAAATTCAAATTAAATATAGACAAACTAGGCTGCTTCTCTAGTGAAGCTAGAATGGGTCCCCTTTCTGTTCAATAAAAGATTCTCCCACGAAGCTTCTGCGCAAGAGAGATCAATTGGTATGGAACTCCTGAAGACATTACCATCCGCATACTTAGCAACCATACAAAAGAATAACATTTATTCGCTAGGATCAATTGGACAAAATTTAAACATGGTAAGAACCTCGGAATTTATTTATCCTTCAATCTTTAGTGATAGAAAATAAACTGTATAATCAATTTCAGTAAGCTGCAGCAGTATCCGCTTGACTGATATCATTGGCAATCCAGTCCAAACAAATACAAGGCATGAATCACAGAGCTTACTTCACAGAAACATCAACAAAGAAATAGCTCAAATTACAAACTCAATTCAAAACATCACTAATAAACATGTTACTATAAGCCTGATACAGCACGGATGAACCAACCAGCAAGTAACAATGGTTCCCAAACTTTGTTTACAACCTCTCTAAAAACAAAATTATCACTTCACAATTTACTCTGCAAACTTGGCCCATAGAGAGTAGGCAAGAAAGTTGTTATGCCTCCTGACCTCCCCAAAGGTCAAAATATCAAATTTACCCCTCCAAAATTCTAAGGAACTCAGATTAATCTATGAAACCCAGAATCTTCCAAGAATGCCAGAGTCCATATTACTTTATCGGGCCTCAGCTAATATTGAATCGACCCCTAAATATTTTAAATCCATAAACCTATTGGGTTATTTTTCTCTCCCCATCATTTATCTTTTTTTCAATGTGTTACCTTCCTGCAGGATTATTAAATTTGAAGGTTCAATATATAGTCTTACTCTGGCTAACTGGAACCCAGCTAACAAACAAACATATTCATAAGATCTGAAGTTTGGGAGATTATAGGTGATTGTTGAAAAATTGGAGGGGAAATATTGAAAATTTAAAATTTTTGGAAGACACAACAGAAGTTTCCATATGATAATAGCAGCCCCTCATTGTGGGCCTTCATTTTCTTCAGCTGGTGTATGCTTGTTTTCTTCTCCAGAGTGCTTTGTGCAATCAAATCCATGACAAATAGACATCCATATAATAAAGACAAAAATCAATAGAATCCCGAGAATGACTAGCTTTATCTTCATGTTTTGTAGCCACATCTTCTTTCGCACTTTCGTCCCTTGCTTCTTGAAATCTTGTGCCTTACAGCAACAGAGCACAACAAAGTAAATCAAATCCTATTGAAGCTGTTAATGAACAAGGATTTGCCTAAACAAAGTAAAACAAAGCAAAACATATTCCTTAATTTATATTAATGAGTACCTGGTTGCGTAAGTCAGTAGTCTTCTCCTCAAGATTCCTAAGCTTCTCACCTCTATCCATAGTCTGAACATTAAAGCATACTGCATTTTAGTGAGAAAGACAAAGACATACCCCTTCCCCACTTCCTGGTGCTTTTCTTACAATGGTACACTGGTACCACACCGGACTGGTAAATATCAAACTGGCAGACATGACAACTAAGATTACTGGTGTCTACAGTAACATTAATCTTGTTGAGATATCTGTCGTGATGACAAGAACAAAATATGTTAAGGTGTCACATGCGTGGGAATATCTCCGACTTCCCTTTTTTTTTTTTTCCTTTTTGGGAAGAAAGCCCAGGGCCCAACATCTCTGATGCCACCTTTGGTATGTCTCACCTTTTCTATATTGTCTAACATGATGCTTTTGACTTCTGAAACTTGAGCCTTGACTTTTATAAGCTTCTCTATCTCATCAGCATGCTCAATTATATATTGCATGTGCTCCTTTATTACCGGCCTATAACAAATTTCCCATCAAGGGAAAAAATGCGGTAGAGAAACAGTTAGATCTGCTAATTAAGGAACACAATTTCAAACGGTATATGCAATTAGGAGAGGATGGTATAATGTGGTCCTGTTGATTTACCAGTTTTGTATATAAAAGGACTTAGCAGGGTGTTATTTGTAAGAAATGCCTTGCAAAATTAATTTATTTTGTGCTTCATGTGGTTTGCTGAGGGGGTTTATACATTTGTAGATTTCAGTTGAAGGTTTTTGCTTATTTGGGGTAGGAGAGTGATATCATGTGCTCATAATGCTGCTGGTATAGGTGATCCAGTTTGGTTGTGGGGGGGGGGGGGGGGGGGGGTGTTGAAAAATGTTTTGATTAAGGCCAATTGAGTAACAACAGGTTTCTGCTCATTAAAACTCAGGCTTAATTAGCCTCAATCTAATGCAAATTTACCTAATTCCATCAATTTAATCAAACTTGTCTCAAGTTGCTGTTGAAGTTAAGCAACCCAGCAATCTTAAGAAAAAGATTTGATCCATTTTGCAACCAAAATGGCAAGGCAAAGAACTACTAATTGGCTTAAATAGGGTCCTTGGAGGATTCACATACCCAAACTCTTTGTTGAGGCTCTTAGGAAGTGCTGTGTCGGCCTTGCCGCCACCATATCTCTTTTTAAAGTCCGCTTTTGCTCTTTCTAGAAATGCAACAGAAACATGCTTTGGAGCAGATTCCTTTGCAACCACGCAATAAGCTACACACAAATATAAACAACAAGGCAATACTTTACATAACTGTTCTCTTATTTAATTATTAGACATAACCACTGGTCTATCTACAACTTCAGGAGAGTTGCACAACCTAAGGACCCATTATCAATATTATGTTGTATCTTGGCAACATGACCTGAATTTACTAACTAATAATTTGTTGCCTGGAAAACTTGCCATAGAAATTCTTGGAGGTACAACTACTAAGTTTCTCAAAAAAAAGAAATTCTTGGAGGTACAAGAACAAACTAAAACCTTTTTTTGGGAAATTGTAGGAAGCAATACCTGTTTCATTAAACATGAAACAACAATTACATATCCCTCATTAACAAAAGAAAGAGACGCATAGACTCCAAATGAGATATATGGTTTCAACCTTCCTAAGCTTCATCAGCCTGTCTCCTTTGGCAACAACTTGCATTGGTGCAAGGACCCAGTTTACCTGTATACCAATACAAGAGCTGCCAAAGAAACCTAAGCCAGCATGCTTTTTCACGCCATCATTGACACTACTCAAACACACCAATGCTATCCCAGCATTCAAGCAAAACCATTTGCTAGTACTAGAACAAATTTAACCTAGAATATGATAACACCCAATTGTTTAAATATAGATAACACAGGAATGTTGAAGTTTTAATTTAAGTTCAATTAACAAGTTATTGATCTATGAGGAGGATTCAAATGCCTCTGTCATGCCTCTACCTTTTAATTTTCTAATAACAAAAATTCCAAATTTTATAGGTCAAAATAAAACCATTTGATGTGATTTATAATATTTTCTCTACATGAACATAAAACATTATCATTCGATTTTGGTTTCATACGAATCAATAAGTTGAAAAATTAACATCCATAATTTATCCATATTGGTGTATTTTTGCAAGCTCTTGATACTAATCAAAATATAAAATTGAAATTTCATGATCTTTTACATGTGCATAGAGAAAATGATATAGATAATAGATCATATCTAACAGATTTATTTTGACATTTAAGTTTTAAATTTTAAGTTATTGAAGTTCTAAAAATGGAGGCATGATGAAGGAACAAAAAACGGAGGCATTTGAACCCTCCTCTTGATCTATTTATTTGCGAAAGCAGATATTATTGTTGAAGCTTTGATCAGCTATTATTAATCATTGAAAATCAATCTAATTGGTAGTCCAAAGGAGCACAAGATATCTGAATTACCAAAGGCACCCCCCACTCTTCCGAAACAACAGCAGATGTAGATCCTTTTTCTAGAATTAAGCAGCGTAAAGATTAAGGAGATATTCCAATTCAAGTAAGTAGTAACAACTAATTATATCCACAATGTGAAATCTGATGATGTGTCACTGATCTAAAATCCAGCACAATGGGAACTAAGGAACACAGAATCAACTAACTCCACACAAAGTCACAAACGAAACAAATAGACTTCAAGAGAGAGAAAATGCAGGATTGGAATGTACCGTAGCCATCATTGACAAGGAAATTGAAGGTGTGACCATCACAGGCATAGGTGAATCGATTGTTCGAAGAAGGCAATTTGTCGAGACATCGAGCTGCAATCGCCGCAAAATTGCCAGTGTACTCAGTGTACTCGGCGAGTACAACTGTGCCTCTTGCCACGAAACCAAAGATGAGCCAACTCGATTTTTCGTCGCTCATCTCTCCAGCTGAGGTGGAGAGAGGCGTCGAATCTGTTTGATGAAATGCGCGAGTGGAACTGGAATTGGGAATTGCTTGATTTGGAGGTTTAAAGAAAGGTATTGCGTGGAGCTTTGAGTTTGTATTATTCTGGGATCAGAAAAGGAGAAAAATGAGGAAGAAAAGAACTAATTGGGAGGAGAGAGAAAAGGAGTGTGCGAGTGTGGGTTCAGTGTTCTGTTCACTGTTCATACCAGGCGACAATGGATTCGTATCACCTAAGTTACCTCATTTCTTGAGTTTGAGTTATGCCCGTTCGTTATTTACTAGCACGAATCATAAAGGATATCCTACATTACAGGCTTGGCTGGATTGGTCCGGATTATAATCGGACGGTTATAATTGAAAAATCAAACTGCGCATTACCTCAGGAATCGGGACTCGACGACAATGGTCTCTTTCTACGATCTTTCTAATAAAGCAAATTTAAGAAGTCTCTTTATCACGAGTCCGCAGCCTCTTGCATTAACGTACCGTTTATTTTTAGCACCACACCGTTCGATCAGAATCAGGACTAATCCGGTCCACGCCTGTCAATTGACGGGCTCTTTCAAACTAAAATCGGACGGTTCAAATCTCAACACAAAATTTGAGTTAACTTAGAGGATACAATTTTCCGGACCACAGCGTGCGTGGTGTAACTGACAGCAAAAAAAGCCTCTATTTCCATTCAAAAATTACAAATTGACACAGGCACGAAGGGGCCTATATGTCAGAACGAGTTTAGGTTTTGTAATGTTTTATGCAGTGGTACGAGCCGCAGCAAAATCGGAGTTTCGGACTGGGACATCCTCTTCGTTACTGGTACAGATTACAGAATCATTTACAATTACTGGATCTGGACCGTTTTTTTAAAATTGGCACGAATCTTAAAGTCCAATAATACTGCCCCTGCACTAGCCTGAATCTCAGAGGGGTGAGATTTAATCTCAAACCATAAAGTGAGGCTCATCATCTACTGTATTGACGAGGAGTTGAATCCCCGACTGGGGGTGGAGGGCTGGACCGCTGGAGGCGGCATTCACAGTTTTTTCAGCATATTTTCAGCACATTTGGACACGTCGTATGTGGTCACAGTGGGACTAACGTGTTGTAACCATTCACGTGTAATAACCATTCTTTCAAATTTAGTTTACGGTTGGTCACGTGATTCAAGTCACGGCATGACTAGTTACGACATGATATATATTTAGATCTCTAGTAGCAGATCTCTTTTTCTCTTGACAAATTAACGATTCTTCTTAGTGAAGTAGTAAATTAGATCACATTTTTTTTCTTTAATTCTTTTATGCGAATCAGTCTAAACTGATTTTCTTTTTTCGTGTAATTTTCTTCTATTTATCCGTGAATTAAATTCAAGAGTAGACTTATTTCAATCCAGAAGTAGATACAAGTATAAACAATAGATTTAAAAAATATTTCAAATTTAGAAATAGGCAAGTGCCTAATCTCTAACCCAAATTGGGTCCGCCGATGAACGCAGTTGTCTAAAAACTGATACATATGAATATATGATCAATTCACTATTTTCCTCACACGGTTATTATTATTGTTTTTTTGAGGAAAACCTCACACGCTTTTGTAGTTTTAAAGTATTATATTTAACCGTTCGATCATTCTGGAATCATATTGCAACCGTTCGATCAGAAAATAAGATTACATCAAACGGCTAATAGGGTCAAATAAGCAGAGCAGCAATTTGTTTTTCAACATTCTGTTCGCGTATTCAAACAACCCAGCAGCCTCTGCGGGGAATTATTCACAAAAAAAAAAAAAAAAATCTGTTCGTGTATAAAATCGGCAGTATAAATTGGACTGCGCACCATTTGAGATGCCAGTTACCCGGGAGTGCGTGTTCTCTGAGATATCTCATATTTTGCGTGACCGACGTGTCTGTTGCCTATTCGGAGATTGAGCAGGAGTAACGAGTTAAGTATTATTTGAGCTTTGAAATTCGTGCAGATCGCATTTGAACGGTTAAGATTTTCCAAAAAGTCAGGCAAGATATGAGATATCTCAGAGGATGTGAATTCGTTACGCAGAAGATGTGCAACTCCAGAGACATAGATAAGCTTAGTAAAGGAAATTTGTCACGGCGTGACTAGTCACGTCACGTCACATCACGTATGTCGATTACGTGACGTGATTCGCGTGACGTTTGACGTGATCATTCACGTGACGTGACCACATTCCAGTGAAAATATACGTCACGTCACGTCACGCGAACCAGTCACGTCACGTCATGGTATGAAACATAGAATATCCAACTTTTTTTATATGTATAGAGTATTCAGATTTTTATTTTAGTGTAAGTTCAGTGATATTAGTACTCATGTAGTATTTATTTTTATTTTTTTAATTTAGTATAATATATGTTTGTGATTTGAATTTTTAAAGTAATATTAGATGCAACATTTTCTTAAAAAATAATTTTTACAACATTATTTACTTATTTTAGAATTTTTTATATTTTTTTTCTAAATTTTCAACAATTTAAATTAAAATATAAAAAAATTTGACATGACTAATTTACGTCACGACACGTCACGTCACGTGTAGTCGCGGCGTGACTACGCGTGACGTGACCATCCTCCACCATTTTGGTCACGTCACGTCACGTCACGGCATGTCACGTATTTCCTTCTCTAGATAAGCCGGTTCCTGATCATCAAATAAAAATCGAAATTAACCTCGTACACTAGAGGAGGTAACAAGTTACAATAATAGTTTTTTTCATTTTCAAAGTTTAAATCGTCGATCCAAACCGTTCAATATGATTATTTAAATAAAATGTACTTTCAGATCAAATTTTATATTTTTTTGAAGTTTTTTTACTATTTATTAAGTATTTTACAAAAACTAGTTAAATTCAGACCATTTAATTTTGTACCATCTTAATAAATAGTAAAAAAAAAATTCAAAAAAATTAAAATTTGATCTGAAAACATATTTTATTTAGATAATCATGTTTAACTGTTTGAATCGACGATTTGGACTTTGAAAATAAAAAAAACCATTGTTGTAACTTGATCCCTTCTATGTACACTATTCTTTAGTAATAATTTTTCTTTAGTTCTTCTTAATAGGGACCCCTCTATCTTCAAATTTATTTCGATCTTTTTTTTAATTTCACTAAATTTTCTTAGAATTTCATTTGATGAAATTTTATACTCATATATATAATGAGTAACATTTACGATAGATTGGAGCGTCTCATTGCATCACTAAAAATAAAGCATATGATCTACATAGAACTTCATTGCTTGTTGTGTGACGTCTCTTTCGTGACATATTGTGTAAATTATTTCAGTTATATCACGTAATATATAGGTGCTTAATTTTTTTCAACATTGTTTATTTATTTTAATTTATTTTAAGTATTTTTTTTTTTTAACTAACTTAAAGTTTGAAAAAATAATTAAACGTGATGTGATTAGTTACTGTCTTTTATAATTGTAGTTACATTACATAAGTAAATTTAAGGTCTAAGTGGATATAAATTTACATGAACAAATTTAAGATCAAGTTTCCACGTCTGGTCTACGTATGAGAAAATTTTGTAACGTCACGTCAAATTTTACATTTCGACGGCGCACGGATCTGTCGGGATCTTCCGTCGTTTTTTCATGCGGTATTCTATTCAAATCCGATATTAGTTCTCTAATCACCCGCAACACAAGAAATAACATAATACACGCACTCTAAGTGACACAGCGGAACCGGCAACAGATGAAGCAACTCAGCAAGTAGCAAAATAGTGAAAAAGACACGGGAGGAGAAAGAGAGAGAGAACGAGAGAGATGGCAGCAATTGCAGCTCTAAGAGCTCTCCGAAAGAGCTCATCGCCTTGCTTTGCGCCGTTCCGTACCACGTTCTCTCAATCCATCCGTCGTTTTGTAAGCACTCGGGTCCCGGTTCCTATTTTTTCGTTATTATTGCCATAATTGCGATTCTCCCCAATTACTTGATGTTTTAGTCAGTGCAGATTAAAATAATTTTGTTTTGTTGTACTTCGTTTCCCTCTATTACGATCTTCGTAGTTTGCTTCCACATAATTACACTTCCTTAATTCCTTTTCAATGTGGCGTCTATAAGTGCTCGTAGCTGACTGTAGTTATGGTATCACTCTGTAAAATTTGAAGCTCTGGTGATTAAGAGCAAAAGACTTAAGATTTTCTTGGCCAATTGTTCTCTTGGGGACAACACAAAGGTGCATAGGAGAGAGATCAAACCAAAAAATAAAAGGGAGAGGAAAAAAAAAAACTGAGTAGAATACAAAAAGAAGCGAGGTCCTTGGCCATTTGCATCAATGTTTCTAAATCCAAACACAAGTGTCAAGTAAAATTCTTAAAATCTATAAATTCTTTTAGTTTGTTTTGCACAAGATCAAGAGGTCATACGATGAATGAGTCAATTGTAATAGATTAATTTTAATTCCTTCATTGTTTAGCCTTTTGATCTTTTAGGGAATGAATTGAAAGTTATCAAATTTTAAGACGGAACATTCTTAGTGAAGAAGAATCATATTTCATTAAGCACAAACCAGTTCATCTCATTTTATTTTCTCTGTAAAAAAGCAATCATTGCTGCCACAAATACAAGCAGTATACCTGTTCATTGTCATTTTTTAACATTTTTTAACTTTGTTTTTTTTTCTTGGCTTAGTTGATTTTTAATTGCATAGTTGATGCTTAATTGAGCTTCGTATATTTATATTTTCAGATAAGTACACTAATTGTAGCGGAACATGATGGTGGATTTGTAAAGCCGTCTTCTTTAAGTGCGTTTGCCGCAGCTGAAGTTGTGTCAAAAGAAAATTCAATTTCAGTTCTCTTGGCAGGTTATGGGCCATCAGTTGAGAAGGCTGCTCAACATGCAGCAACATGCCATCCATTAGTTTCAGAGGTACAAGAACAGAAATTACCGTCTTGATACAAAAAAAAAAACCTCTACATATGATGCTAAGCCAGCAAACTGAAAACTAATGTAATATTAATTAAACTTCTTTCATTGACAGGTTGCCAGACTATTGCTAGTCTAGACATTGTTATAGATTAAAATTTGATATATTGGTTATTCATCCTGTTTAATAAGATTATCTGTGATATATTATATGGTTTTGTAGAGTATGCTGCATACTTCATATTTTAATTGGTAATGCCTGATATTTTGAGATTTTCCAGGGACATAAGTGAACTGTACCCAAATAAACGAAAAATTATTTTGATTCCCATTCTTCTGTTATTTTCACACATTCTGTGATTTTCTGTGGAAAAATTTATTATTTATGAAAATTAATGGAAGCAATCCTGGAAAATAAGCAAGGAATATGAAAAATACTAAGGTAGATTAATTGAAATTATTCTAAACTACTGTTAGGAAGGAAAGTGAAAAAAAAAAAAACAACTTGGTGAAACTTAAATTTAAGAAATTCAAAATTTCTCTTTAAATATATTTGCTCATAATCTCTGATTAAAAAAAGTATATATGATGTATTAATTATCCTCATTTGATATGATCATTGATTTATCTTTTGTATCAAATGTGATATTTCAAATTCTGAGGTTCAATTTGAAAATTCTATGTATTCACTTCTTGGGAATTTTGATTTAGTTCCTAACCTCCTTAGTCGTTAAGACTTAACCCCCCTCAAAAAAGAAAACAAGAAAAAGAAAATAATAGACCATAACAATTCTACAATTCTGCAAAGGTTTGTTTCTTTATAAATGAATCCGCTCTACTAGCCCAAAAGTTGAGTTGATAGAACTATGATGTCGTTGATCTAACTCGTTAGTCTCTCTCAGGTTCTTGTTGCTAAGGCAGAAGAACTGGAGCACCCAATGGCAGAATCTTGGGCAGAGATTGTTAAAATGGTACAACAGAAAGGTAGTTACAGTCATATAATGGCAGCCTCGACTTCTTTTGGGAAGAATATTCTACCACGTGCCGCCGCTCTGTTGGATGTTTCTCCCATCACAGATGTTGTTCAGATATCCGAGCCTCGTCTCTTTGTCAGGTTGGATTAAAGGGTTGATGAATTATAAAATGTGCTTTCTCTCTTTCTCTGCCAGTTTAACCTTCTTTCCTGAAGCATTTTCTGTTAAGATCTATATTACAAGTTTAATTTTCTAGCTTGTGGATGAACCAGATGTGCTAAATTTAATGGGGTGTTTTCTTAAATCCTTAGCAGATTTTTAAAATATTTTATCTACTCCCATTAAAGAAGCACTGTCTGTACACTAGCCCAATGCTTAATTACATCCATCGTTCTACATCCAGAACATCCAGAACATCACTCACATCAAACTACATCAACATCTATAATTCATCAACATCATCGAACATTAACATCTAACGAAACAAACAACTAAAATAACAAAATAAAAAAATCCTCTCCATTGGTAGTAGACACCGACAACCTTCAGCATCGGGGGCATCCTTATTTTTGTTTTCCCTCTAGGTTTGTGGGTGGGGTAGGCTGGCGTGGCCTCAGCCTCCCCTTCCCTATCAATGGTTTTATGGAGCGGGGGTGTGGGTAGGGTTGGGGCCACTAGGAGACGGGAGGGCTGGCGGCTAGGGCTATTGTCGCCAACTTTCCCTGAAACTCCCGACGAGGATGGAGGAGGACGCGAAGGTGCTGGGAGACGAGAGAGCTAGCGGCTAGGGCTTTCATCGCCGGCTCTCTTCTCCAGAATGGTGTGGAGGACAGCGAGGAGGCACAGAAGTTGCGGTGGGACAAGTGGGGTGACCTGCTGGGGGGGCGATGGAGTGGAGGGGTGGCTCGCTTGGAGGGGAGGCGGGGAGGGAAGGGGGACAGGCTGGGGAGGGGTGGATGGGGTTTTTCCCGTATCGCTGTCTTTGGTGTTCTTTTTCTCCTGGAGCTCGCTCCTGTCCATTTTCTGAAACTTCGTCTCTTTATCTAAGTAAAAAAATAAAAAATACAGAGTACATAGGAAAAATTTGCTTGATTCCCCTTCTATTAAACAGTAAATTGATATTTCAGGCCAATATATGCTGGAAATGCTCTGTGTACAGTGCGATACACTGGGCTAGATCCATGCATGATGACCATCAGATCGACTTCATTCCAAGGTGAAGTAAATCCTGATGCTGCAAAGGCAAATCCTGCAACTATCACCCAGATTGACATTTCTTCTCTGAACCAAGGTTCATTTTTTCACTAATAGTATGTTTATTGCATGTAACTATTTTCCAAGAGTGTTGTGCTACCCAATATGATCCCGTACAGCACCTAGTAAGCCTCAACTGTGCATGAGAAAGGGCAGAAAGAAAAAAAAATGAAAATGCATGAGAAGTGTCTGGAACCCAACCAGCACAAACAAAGTTTGTACCGCCTCAGTTTTGCTTTCTGTATGCACACAAGTGTGCTAGCAGGTGGTCTGTCTATCTCTCTCCTCTCCCACAGGTGGACATAAATTTATTATTAATTTGCTTATTTTTATTTATTTTAAAGAAATTGTCGGGAAATCAAAGTGGTTGAACCTTAGCTCGCAAGAATCTGAAAGGCCAGACTTGGGAAATGCGCGTGTGGTAATTACAGGAGGACGTGCTTTGAAAAGCGCAGAGAACTTCAAATTGCTGGAAAAGCTTGCCGAGAAACTTGGTGCAGCAGGTATGATCATATCATTACAGGTACCTGTCAATTGCAATTAAATGCCAAATGTCTCTTGCTCTTTTCTTTTGGCATACACGCATGTTTGTTTGTGTCCATTTGGATTCTTCCTTTTTTTAATTAGAATGAATTTGGCAGTGGTTATCAGTGGGGTATTAGTATTCTTACATACTAGTTTCACATGGAATTTCATGTTCTCTTACTGTTCTAATATAAAAACTCGGTTGGGGCTTAATAGTTACAATTTCATCACAGATTTGGCTGAAAGTCCTGTAATGGTACCAGATCCTGTGCTTGTCAGATTTGTTGCATTGCATTTTGGCTAAATAATTTTATTTGCTTACTAACTATGCTCTTTTCTACCTTTAAAATATAGTTGGTGCCACTCGGGCTGCTGTTGATGCTGGATATGCACCAAATGATCTCCAGGTAACACTGCAACATTCAAAACCTTTCTCTATTTTTTTTTTTTTTTTGAAAAACTTGGCAGTGTCTGCCAAAAGCTTACTCTCTCTCTCTCTCTCTCTAACCTTGGCAGTAGCTTCCAAGTAATATATTAACAAACTAAACCAGCCTGATACAATGTTAATCAAAGCAATTACAAACATGAGTATAAATTTTTTGTCAGGTTGGCCAAACTGGCAAGATCGTTGCTCCTGAGCTGTATATTGCATTTGGAGTTTCGGGGGCTATACAACACCTGGCTGGCATGAGAGACTCTAAGGTTATTGTCGCTGTAAATAAAGATGCTGATGCCCCCATATTTCAGGTCCAATTCTTTAGATAATTTAAATTGTTTTCAATCTTATCCCTGTCTTTGTATTCTTTTAAAGTAAATCTAATGAATTGGTGTTAAAAAAGAGAGGCCTTTTTAAGCTACTTGAACTTCTTTAAAAAATAAGTATAAATCACTCCCATCACATGTTACCTCTAAATGTCGCTCATATGGAGAAGTGGAAACAAATGGAGATATTATCCATACTGCTTTACTCCCCATTTCTTCAATAATTGACCATAAAATCTCCCTGCATGGTTCATCATCTCATGTACAAGTAGACCACATTGGGCAACTTCTTTTGGAAAATTGAGAGTACCTTAACATGTTCATTTGTTGCACATACATGTTTTCTTCATGTTACAGTGCATATTCAAATCAAAGAAACTTCTTTTTATTTTTTGAGAGGAACTACTTTTCTGGATTTATTGTGTTAAACCAGTGCCTAAGAGGAGTATTAACGGTGCCTGGGGCATTTTTGCTCTCAGAGCATCCATCAACCAGTCCACAGCGTGTTATTTTGTCCCGTATTTTCAAATATAAGGGTTAATCTAGCACAAATTCAAATTCATATGGATCTTGCACTTGACAAAAAGATATACGGAGTTCCCACTAGTATTTGTGCTTGCAGAACAAGTTTAAAATGCCCCATCAACCAAAGTATATGACAATGCCTAATCACTCTTTCACAATTTCCAATAATTTACTCTTTTATACAGGTTGCTGATTATGGCCTAGTTGCTGATTTATTTGAGGTGATTCCAGACTTGCTTGAGAAAGTGCCAGAAAAGAAATGATCCGTTTAGATGACACTTATTTTTTGGTTTTTATTTTATGTAAATAAGCAGATATCTTATTTGAAAGATATGGTGGAACTTATTTTACAGCCGAGTTTCTTATTCGTTATTTATTTATTTTTATTTTTTTAAAGAAATAGCCAGTCAATTTCAGCATTTTTGCACCATCTTCGCTCTCTAAAAAAAATAGAAATTCCACATTTTGCAAAGTTCTGCATTATATTCTGAAATTTTCTGAAGGAACAAACTTAGCTCTAGGACTCATAATTCCTTTGTACCCTCAAAACTCAACATTCTTGATGGAGACAAAAATAGGTTCCGTACAAATTTAGTGTATGAAGTAACTTGTGTTTTGATTCAACGAAGTTGTGGGGAGAAATAAAAAAATAAACTGCGACAACCAATAGAATAAGCAATACAAGGGAAAAAAAAAACAGTGGCGGAGATGCCAAGTATGGAGTATCATAACAATTATTCCTGTAAAATCTGGAAAAATAGTCACATGCAAGTGCTTTCAGTTTTATTTCACGAACAAAAAAACAGCTCAAATCCATCATATCCAAAAATCAACAAAATATTTAAAACCAAATACCAAATCTTGGGCAATAAACGCCATTATTAAAAATGTTGTACTGTTAAAACTTCACTAGAAACCCGTTATGCCAGAAGCTACTTTCTTAAATGCAGGCCTTGAAGAAAAATCATCCCACCATGCCTTAACATGCGGGTACAACTCGAACACCGATGCATAAGGCGTAGCCATGAAATATTTGGTGTAAGAGAAATGGCAGAGATCAACTAGGCTGAAGAAATCCCCAGCCAGGTACTTGGACTTGGAGAGACGAGCCTCATACACATCAAGCACCTTCTTCAATTTCTCCAAGTTTGTGTCAATGATTGCTTGGTCGGGCATACCACCATACATTTTTGGCAAAATGAGGCTTTGAAACACTATCGGGGAGATTGCAGGATTGTATTGTTGAGCTTCTACTTCGAGCCATACATCGACCATCGTCGACTCTGACAAGTTGCCTTCTTTTAAAAGGTCGGGACCGTGGCCCTTGAACTTGCGGAGCACATATCTTGCAATTGCACGTGATTCTGGTAAATCATAGTTAGTTTTGGCTTGGATATGGTAAGTCTGAATTTTATCTTTGTCAGGATTGCTTGTTACAAATTTGGAGGGAAAAGGATTACATTTACAAATTTACAAACTATATCTCCTGTGATTCCTCAGAATGTTTATGAGTCGGATTGTGCTTGTTTTGCTTTATTTTTGTAGTGTATTGTTCAAAATGCGAGAAGGCCACTTTGAATTAGGTTAAATGCTCAAGGCTAAATGATATTTGGTGAGAAGTTGGCTTTATTCTACAGATCTATTATATTTTCTTTTAAAGAAATACAAATTTGTAATATTATAGTAGAACAAAGCGTTAAACCATATATAGATCTTTGGGTCTCAAAAGATTACTGTCTGACCCATTGAGCAAGGCGAATTTGCATCCAATTTTTCATACGCAGTTATACCCTGTCCGGCTGTCCCTGTTTGATGCCTGATACCCAAGTTGTTTGGGCATATGCTATTCTAATAAAATAATTTAAAATAAAAGTATTGGGCTATTTGCAAACTGACTATAACCCAGTGGTATTAATTGGCTGATAACTGTAATTGGCCTCACAACCATTTCAAGGCCAATATAATATTCAAATAAGAACTTTTAAAAACAAAAATAATTGAAAAAGAGAAATTGAAGGAACTCACCAAAAAGCATAAGATCACCATCCTCAAGAGCAGGAATTTGTCCAAATGGCTGCAATTAAACACCAAGGACATAATTATAATTTTTTTTCTTTTTTAAACCATGACTTATTACAATCACAATAATTTTGTGTTGGAATGATATAATTAGAAACGGCTTTTGGTGTAAATGTGTAATGTGCAACTAGGGGTACCAGTCACACCATAACTATTGGATGATGATGCAAGACATGAAAGCCTTACATTACGAGCAAGGTGAGCAGGGCTCTTGTGCTCATCGGTCGGCATGCTGATTGGCACCAACTCGTACTCAGCTCCGACTTCCTGCAGGCACAGAAGCATGTTGCCATAGGCAGCCCGTATAGTTTGATCACACCCATTTCTTTCTCTCTTGCTTTCTAGGCTTACTCCAATTCGTATGTGCAGCATATAAACTGGTGGTATATATAGATAACAGAGATAACCGTTAGGAGATAGCGTGTAGATTTTATATGGCGTAGAGCCATGTAAAGGATACATAAATCTTAGAGAAAGGGAAAGATATATATGCACTCTAAAAACTTCAATTCTGGTAAAAAGTACGACACGTACGTCTTGAACAGAAAAGGTTAAACAACATGTACAACATTTTTTTTTTCTAATTTTTAAGACTAGCTATTGGAGAAACCGTTAGTAGGAATATTTTACCAATTAAGTAGGGGCCTAAGGGGTGTGATAAATCATGTCCGTATCCGCTTTTAATTTTCAGATGAGAAGGATTTAAATGCCTATATTTTTTGGAATTCGCATCCTCTGAGATATCTCAAACTTTGCGTGACTTTTTGGAATATCTCAATCGTTCAAATACGTTATGCAGGAATCTCAAAGCACAAATAATACTGGCCCCCTACGTTGCCCGAATAGGCACCGGACACGTCGGTCAAGCAAAAATTGAGATATCTCAGAGGATTAGCACCCTATTTTTTGTGCCTCCATCAGGCCTCTATTTTTAAAAATTTTAATATCTCAAAATCTAAAACTTAAAAGTCAAAATAAAACCATTTGATGTGATTTACATCATTTTATTAATGCATGTGTAAAAAATTATGACATTCGAACTTTATTTTGATCGTCATTAAGAGCTTGTAAAAAGTGTACTAATGTGGATAATTTAGAAATGTTGATTTTTCAACTTAATGATTCACATATAAACAAAATTGAAATGTAATATTTTTTTTATGAGCATATAGAAAAATTAATATAGACTACATCCTACGGTTTTATTTTGACTTTTAAGTTTTAGATTTTGAGATATTAAAGTTTTTAAAAATAGAGGCATGACAGAGGCACAAAAATTGAGACATTTGAACCCTCCTCTTTTCAAATACAAATACAGATCGGATATAGGATATCCGTAGATATATACATAAATATTTTCATAATATAGATTAAACTATATAGTATATATTTACTATTCGGATACGGAATATTAAAATTCAAAACCATATCCGTATCCGCACGGATATTTGAATATCGGATATCGGTAACTAATTTTCGGATACGGATGCGGATACAGACGGATAACATCCGACCCGTTTGGACCCCTACAATTAAGATACTTGTTGCAAGGGAATGTACAGTGGCGCTTAGGTGTTCCCTTTGCAGTTTGGGGCCTTGTATAGGTCCTCCAGTAATTGTATCTTAGAGGTGGTGACGAGACTGCGTTTATGTTGCCTGGCAGGTTGTACCATGTAAATGCGGTAATATCCGCATAAACGTGGAGACCATCCTGAACTCACATAAGCTCAATCTAGGAGGTTGTCGTAGCAAGCCTTATATTGGGCTGTCACGGGATCTCCCAAACTCGAGGTTGGGAATGGACCCAGGAAGCTTTTGGTACTGATCAATGCTTGGTCTGCGAAGTGTTTTTGGGGCCTTTGATGGACAGATAGCCCTATCACTTAGCGATGGAGTGCACGTATGCGTTCAGGTTCTGGAACGGTTTTTGTGCGCATATCAATACCCCAATGATAGTAGGTAGCAACATACAAGACATCTGGTGGAAAGGACATGCAACATAAAGCAATCGTAGCATCAATCGTAGCATTAATATATTTCTAGGCATGAAATAAAACAGGGCCGGATCTAGGATTTTCGTCAGTGGAGGCAAAAAAATATTGAATCGGATTTAAATAACTAAATGGGTTCAAATCCATTAATTAATTAAGTATTTAATAAAAATAATGATTTAATTTATACTTTTCAATGCTCTGCCTTGTAATTTCTGATATTTCAATCTATAATTCTAATTATTAATCATAATTGAAGAAATTTACTTTAATTTTAACTCTAAATTTAACCCGAACTACAAATTAAACATCCAGCGGGGGCAAAAAAAATTCCAAGGAGGGGCAGAGTCGATCGAAACGTCCCGACTTTCACTAAAACACAAAATCCAGGGGGGGCAACTGCCCCCCTGAATACACTTGGGTCCACCCCTGAAATAAAATCAAAGTGTTCGAGTCGATCACTTCCGAATAACATGTAGGATTTTTTTACTTTCGCATCCTACATAAAATGATAAAAAAATAAAAAATATGACCATAAATTTATATGTTTCACTCAAACTAAATTTAAACTAGATGTTTGTGAAATTGAAAAGGGAGACAAAAAAAATAGAAAAATACCTGAGTTTGTGTAGAAAGATGAGAGCACCCAGTAAGATGTGTATGACAGTGGAGCAGAATTGCAGAAACTGAATTTTTTCTTTTGGTCAGACCTTCAAATGCACAGTTAATTCATACTCGTAAGTTTCAACCTTATAAAATCTCCTATTCTTTCCTAACATCCTCTTGGAGCTCTACAAATCGTTAACATCTTCCTCGCTTTTAGGACCCCAATCTGAGCTTGAATTACATTTATGGTCAAGCATGTCTAGCTTTTTGCACTGAACATTTGAAAGACGGGGCCGATCGCCTTGTCGTTTCCTCTGCCTGTCGTCTCTCCTCTTTCATTTTTTCTTCATTCTCCATTTCTTCTCAATTTTGCCTGTTTTAGAAAGTAAGGTGGATTCATAAAGGTCAACCTACATTAAATTTATAAATATTTAGAAAATTGTAGCATTCCATAAATATTAGTCACAATTCACAATCAAATCATGGACAAAAAAGGAAATTGAAGTTGTAGAAAATATCACATAGGGGTTTACCATAAGGAAATATTGGCAAAATATGCAGCAATTTGTTGATTAATGGTTCTACTTTTTTTAGAAGCCCTGTGTTGCCCTAAAATTAGTTTGAAATTAAACCAGGAGTCAAATTCCATAATAAAACTAACTCCAATACCAAGTAATATCAATTGAACTTCTAAATTCAAGCAGAAGGAGTTGTGACCTATTCTATCTCAGATAATTTAAAAAAAAATTACAGCATTGTCAGGAACCCTGAAAGTTTGAATCTTTGTTACTGCTAAGTAAATCATGTAATTCCCGGCAACTGCTAAACTCAAAAGGAATCATATCAGCAGGAAGAACTTAACTTAATTTTAAAAAAATTACAGCATTGCAAGGAACCGTGAAGGTTTGAATATTTGTTATTGCTAATTAAAGCATGCTATAAAATATTGACCTAATTATTAACTAATTTATTCTCGACACGTGAGTCATAATTAAGAACCATATCACCTAACTCAGTGATGGAGTTAACCTCTGATCAATACTTTCCACTGAATTATCTGATATATCCTAGATCAATTTCCAGTAAATCATTTTTGTTTGAAACATACAAGCATGAATTGACTACAAAGTTATCAATAAATTGAGGAATGATATAACCGCGGTAAAAGGAAATGGGGAGAAGGCCTTACGGAGTAAGTAGAAGCTAAACTGAAATTAAGACATCATCACTTCCTCTGGATGTATTGAGCTGCTGGGAATCAGGAAATCCAGCCATGCCCTTCGACAACCAAAGTGAATAAGTAAATAAAGGTAAGACATTCAACACTGAGGAAATTAAAATTAATTCCCAGTACTAAAGAAATTTAGGTACCAGTGACGGCCTTCTTACACCTGCAGCATGTGTTCCTGTGACATGGGGGGTGGGGGAGCATCCTGAATGCGCAAAACCAAAACTCGGATCGAAAGCTTGAACTTAGAACTGATGAATTGAAAGCCAAATTTGCCACATATAACACACATTAATGTGCATAACTTAATGGAGCCTTTATCACTATGTAACAGATACATTAAATTCGAATTGAGGACCTTTGAGATTTAGCAATTGGGATTGCCGTAGTTGACAGAGAGCAGACAAATTGGGATAGTTAAAGATAGTTTCACTTAACCTCTAGTGTTTTGAGAAGGATGTGTCGTCATTTTAGCTAGAGAACGGTTTTATTCAGAAGGTACTCAGGGAGGATGGAAATGAGCAGAGCAGCAGAAACCGAGGTGAAGCTGTGGAGTGGAGGAAGAACTGTGGAGAAATTGATGGAGACAGGAGGAAGAGGAGGAGCGGATTGAGAGCAACTGACAACGGAGGAAGCGAGAGATTATTCGAGCGGAGGGAACTGGGTAGACGGCACAGAGTCGATCAGGGAGTGGACAGGTGGCGAGAAGAAAAGATGACAGGTTAATTTCATTTTAGAGAGTCATTGAAGAGGCTGTGGGTATATGTTAGCCAAACGGTGAAGCATTGATTTCCCATCGGAGGGCCAAAAAACAGTGTTATGCATTGAGCCTTTGATTTCTCATCGGATGGCACAAAAAGGGCGTGGCACTGTTCATGATACAGTACCACCCATTCAAAAATAAAATATTAGTAATATTGTCTTGATCATAAAATTTTCTCTCCATTTTGATAATAGAATAACATAATTGAATTCGGAGGAAAAAAAAAAACTGAGAATTATTAAAGGCCTCAGTTTCTAACTTTCTATTTTCCAATGATATATCTCTTGTGAATATTTTGTTCTGATGTCGACAGAAGCCAATTTTGTTAATTTTCTTTTAGGGCCTGTTCGGCCGACTTCCCGCGAGTTATTGTTCACGCGGGAAAAGAAAAATTCAGTTCAACTGAATTTTTTTTTTCCCGCGTGAACAGTAACTCGCAGTTCAATTCCCGTACCCATTCCCATTCCCAGTGGCCAGCCGAGCAGGCCCTTATTGGACTGCAGATCGACGGTTGACCCGCGATACAATCTAGACCGGATTTAATTGACCATTCAATATATTTTAACCATAATGCCAGATTCTAGAACATAACATATAATAACGAACCAAATATATTTGTTTAGTTCTTTTACAGAAATTTATTTTTATTATGCTTTGATATGACGACAGCTCCGACGCTATCTTTTTTTTTTTTTTTTGAAAACTTGGTAGTTGAGCTCCGACGCTATCTCTTCTATGCTGGAGACGGATCTTCTATGTAGTTGCAAATTGCAACGGCACATGTGAACAACTCCTGACAAATGACATGGCAGCTCCTGCCAAGTTCTCAAAAATAAAAAAATTAAAACTCCTGACAAATGGCCCCACAGTCTGACAATACCCAATATTCTAATCACCAAAGTCACCGATATCAATTAACATGCATCAATAATAAAAATAAAAAATCATAGTCATCAGATCTTTTCTTTTTTTCTCATAAGATTGGGTAAAAATTCCATTTCATCATCCTATATCCATACAAAATGGTGAGAAAAAAATAATTTGGTCATGCATACTTAATTGTTTCCCATCATCACATCTGCACTCTTAACCATCATTGGAGAAAGAGTAGAAGGAGATTTTTTTTTTTTTTTCAAATTCTGAAGCTTTTTGTTGCTTCAGATTAAATCATCATTTTTTTTTTTGCTTTTATACTACAATTTTTTTAATATTTGTTGCAATGTACCTCCAACAATCCTTCAAATTAACTTAATATATTATTAAAAAAAATGATCATTACCAGATAGGATTTCTGATGAGAGAAGTGGTTTGGCTCGAAAAGAAATTTCACTTCGGCTTACCAGACAATACATTCGGACGATTTTAGTGCACAACATGACAAAAAGGTGTGATTTATATACAAATTTAAGTTTCACACTTTATCAAAATAATTTATAAATTATTCGCACGACTTAAGTGAACCGTTGAACAATTGCTAGCAGAGATCTTTTGAAAGATAAAAGAAGACAACAGCAGCTTCAGTAAGAGAGAGAAAACAACTTAATTACCCGGGATAATATATAGACTGATTAGACTCCTCTGCATTTTTACTGTGGCTTTGAGAATTTTCAGCATAGAGTTTCATTTTTGTGGGAGATTCAGGTGGACCCGCAGTGTTAATTTGACTGTGCTGACAAGCGTAGATAAAAAGGAAAGGACTGAGCTGGGTCAATTCTACCTGATAGTTACATCTGGTGGAAAGAAAGGTTATATTGAGAGCAACAAGGGAGTCAAAAAATTTGAATGAATATATATAGTTCAATTTGACAACCAATTAATTATAAAGACTGTTAATGAGTCATCGTATTGATTGGACTGGTAAACCTCAGCTGCTCGGCTGCGAAGTTTAATCGCTAACGAGTCAATTTCTAGCAAACATTACCACTTTTTACGGTTCTACCATTGCTGTAATGTGCGGCTGGACTTCATCCAAATTTTTGGGTGTAAAGTCATGTGGCAATATAGAGAGGACTATAAATACTCCATATTTTATGCACTATTTGGAAGAATTGTTGATCATATATAGGTTTCTGATTAGACAGATACTTTTGCTGATTTTTTAAATGCAGTTCCAGTGTGCCTTGTATTTATTATTTAATAAGATTAAAATATTCTAATTTGAAGTTCCAATTCCAGAATTTTTCTCCTTTTCTTATCCTTTGTTTTCATTTTTCTAAAGTAGAAGAACAATCAACGGATGCATTTAATGATCTTAACCTCTCATCAGGATAAATGACAGTAGCTGTTGGCCATCATAGCAGGCTACCAGCAACCAGAACCAATGTTTTCTCTAATTCTCACGATACAACATATCTTATCATTTATTCATCTCAACTTACAGAAATAGAAGCACATCGTGTGCTTTCAATTTATTATTTCAATAACAAAATCCTACTATACTGACAATGACGAAGTACAAGAATTGAGATCCATAATTATTAATCATCAGTGGTAACATCACATTCTTTTCAAATATTCAATTTTCCTAAGAACCCCACATGCCGGCGGCCACCTTCTTAAATGCCGGCCTTGATGTAATATCATTCCACCACGCCTTAACATGCGGATATGATTCAAACACCGAGCCGTATGGTGTTGCCATGAAATACGTGGTATACGAGATATGGCTGAGATCAGCCAAGCTGAAGAAATCCCCAGCCAGGTACTTGGACTTGGAGAGACGTGCCTCATACACTTCAAGCACCTTTTTCAATTTCTCCAAGTTTGTGTCGATGATTGCTTGGTCGGGAGTAGCCCCACGCATTTTAGGTAAAATGAAGCTTTGGAACACTATAGGAGAAATTGCTGGATTGTATTGCTGAGCTTCTGCTTCTAGCCATACATCCACCATTGCCGATTCTGACAAGTTGCCTTCTTTTAGAAGGTCGGAGCCCTTGGTCTTGTACTTACAGACCACATACCTTGAAATTGCACGTGATTCTGACATATGATCATAGGTTCATGTTAGTAATTATGACATATAATTTTACTTTTTGTCGACAATGCTTCTTAGAGTCTCAGAGACAAAAAAAAAGTAGCATTACTTATAAATATATAATATTATTTTCTGATAGATAAACCTACCACCCCTCCCCTCCCCAAAAAAAAAATAATTGTATGAAAAATTGATCAACATGCCCTTGCAGTTGGCATAGGTACCTTTTCATTTTTCATATAAGAAACAAAAGTCGCATTAAGAATATGTAATTATTCCTTCAAAAAAAAGAAAATGTAATTATTCCCATTTTTAAGTAATACATATATGGCAATATGGTAAACTTAATTCAAAACATCAATACCAAAAAAAAAAAAATAGGTTGCCAAGCTACTTATTTCTTATTAAAAACAGGTTTTAATTTCCTATCAGGTGAGTTATTTATAACTTCATTGTGACAAAAATTTAAGGTGCCTAATTATCAGTATATATTGGATGTTTAGAATGGCTGGAAATCTAACTATTGCGTCAGCTTATAGCCTTACAACCAAGCTTTTTTTTTTTTAAAAAAAAAATATTTTAAACACACTTCAGGAATAAAATCCGTTGCACATCACAATGAAATAATATGTGGGCTCTATTAGTCCAAGCCCTGTTACCTATTTTAAGCTTTTATTAGTGAACAAAATATTGCAATAAACCCAAAACCCAAAGACAACTCTCGGTAAAAGGTCCAACTAAATTCGCTGTGAACCCAATACGCACTATCATAAAATGTTTGAATGCATAAGAAATTAAGAACAGCACCAACTCGATGACAGTAGTCTTAATTTTTTATTCTTATTTGAATGTAATTCAAATACATTTTTTTTTTTCAGAATAGTATTGTTTAGTGTTCTATGTTAATTTAGTTCTAAAAAGGAACGCTAATCTAGAATTTTTATCGGAACAAGGTGTCAGCATTAAACTGCCTACGAAAAATTTCTGAAAAAACAAATCATAGATAATAGAGATTAGAGAAATTCGATCTCACCAAAAAGCACAAGATCACCATCTTCAAGTGCAGGAATTTGTCCAAACGGCTGCAAATTAAGGTCACAATCAGTATTAATTATTTAACCGATTAATTAAATCTTTGTTAATTTCAATAAACATTTGAATGCTTGCTAATGGATTTATGACTACAATATTTGCTCGTTGTTGACTCTTCATGTGCTGGGAAGAAGTTAAGAACTACGTCAGAAAAATGGTCTATGGTCAAATTGACTGTTAAAATAGCCATTATTCGGATCATTATACCAGAAACCATCAATTTATCGCAATTTTTTTTAGTGACCATTTAAATAAAAAAAAATTCAAAACTGGCATACCTTTTTAAAAAAAAATCAATCTTGTCAGAATCGCAAGCAATTATTTTATTTTTATTACAGTATGTATTTTGTTTTTTTTTTATTAAATAGATCTGACGATAATATAACATCGCTAACAAACCGATATTACACAAGGCAATTTTCGTGTTAGAGAATAACATGTTGAACCAAGCACAGTACTCATATAATTAAACTATATTTTTACCTACCGAAACTCTTTGAGCAATGCTAATTAAGATAAAAATTAGGAGCCTTACGTTGCGAGCAAGGTGAGCGGGGCCCTTGTGCTCGCCGGTGAGCATGCTGAGCGTCACCAGTTCGTACTCTGCTCCGACCTCCTCCAGGCACAGGAGCACGCGTGCCGTGCATGGAGCTCCGGGTGTTCCGTATAGTTTCATCACACCAATCTTTCTTTTCAATCTCTCTCTCTCTGACCGTAGTTTGTTACTTAGTACGCGAGTCTCCTATTTATTGGGAAAAGAAGGCTTCTGGGAACGTTCCTGTTAAGATCTCCTGTGACATAGAGCCGTGTAAAAGGTATGTCAAAGAAACATTCAAAGCTATGCGTGCTGCATGCAGAATCGCATGTATATATATTGCCATGAGGAGAAATCTGAACTAAATTATATGACTAGGAGTGCTTTATCAAATTTTCAGTTAGTGGTTACACGTGTATTTACATAGAGAAAGCATGATTGAATCCGAACGGGATGGAAAAAACGGGGGTAGTTGGGACTGAATTCGCATCCTCTGAGATATCTCAAACTTTGCGTGACTTTTTTGGAATATCTCAATCGTTTAAATACGTTCTACACGAATCTCAAAGCTCAAATAATAATGTCCCCTACGTTCCCCGAATAGGCACCGGACACGTAAGTCATGCAAAAATTGAGATATCTCAGAGGATACGCACCCGTTGGGACTTGGGACCGAGTGTGTTTCCTCTGAGATATCCCATATTGTCTGCTCGGAAAAAGCGCAGGGGCTAATTTTGTTTGTGCTTCAAGAATCGTGCAGAACGTATTTTAACGGTTGAGATTTTCCAAAAGCTAACGCAAAATATGAGATATCTGAGAGGATTGGAAATCGTTGGGACCTGGGGGCTGCCGGACTGGGGGATATTTTCTCATTTTATGAATTTATATGGTCATGAAAGTCCACGCTACTATAGTAATATTGTAATAATAACATTGTTTCACCCACATTTTTAGTAATTGACTAATGTCTCCTCCAACCATCAAAATCATTAACTTCGCCACATTGCAGGAATTGAATTCCACGAATTTAAGTTGTAATTAACTTATAAGGTCGAGAATGGGATCTAGAAGTGGAAAAAGGTGTGGAGTTTAAATGACTTGTATAATTGGGTTAATTTTTCATATACCCCTCGAAGAGTTCTTCAATTTTTTATTTACCCCTCTACTATTTATTATATTTAATGTCCTTTAACTTCTTCTTTTTATTTCTTATTTGCCCATTACACATTAATTTTGAAGTTAACCATAATTAAATCTCTTTGCATGAATGGCAACTAATTGAACGAGATGCTAGAGAGTGCTGGAAATTTTTCTTTTAAATATTTCTTTCGGAAGTAGGCTAGCCATTAATTTGTCAAACTAATGGTTCACTAAATATTCAATTTTCATAACATTTGGTTTACCAATTTCGTGTCTGCTTTAAAATCCGTGCGCACAAATTCTAAAGCAGATCCGACTGTGAGAGAATCCGTTGGAACCACTTTGGGTCCAATGGCCATCAGATCCAAGCTGTTCGCGTCGATATGAAGTGCTTTTGAAGATTAAATTTATAATTTTTTTATTTTTTTAACTATTTTTGTTAGAATTTTTTAAAATCACTGTTTTAATAATACAAAAAAATAGTGATTTTAAAAATTAAACATAGCAAAAATAAATAAATAAATAAAAAATGTAAAATTTGATCTTCATGTAAATTTTAATATGAATAACATGTTGATCACTTCGGATCGATAAAAAAGAAGGGGGCTTAAATTATATAGAATTTAATAGATCAAAGAAATTATATATTCAACTATGCATTCATAAATTACTAATTATATAGAATTTAATAGATCAAAGAAATTATATATTCAACAATGACAATACGTACGATTGGACATTTTCCTTTACAAGTTTTTTTTCTTTTTTGAAGGTTAACGGACTTTTATCCCAGAACAATTGTATTGAAGAAAACGTTTGTACAATAGTTGCTATTTACAATTTTCCTATATAGTACACAATTTTAGCTAACATAACAGAGAATAGTCCTGCTAATTAGTTGATTATTAGCTAGGCGGAGTATTGCCTCGTCAGTGGCGTGCCTAAAGTAAAATGCACGAGGGTTGTATTTGTAGGCTTCTATCGTATTTTACTATTTTCCCTTGCGCAGTTAAATCTTTTTCCTTGACAATTACATTAATTGTTTACTTCTAGTAACTATAGCGACAGCTCTGACCTCGTATTTTTCATGCTTTGTTTCTTTTCTTTTCTTTTTTGAAGGCCTACCAGCGGCCGCTCCCTGCTAGGTTAGAATCCCGATCAGCATGCTAGACTTGTATCAAATTTCAAGCAAGTGGTGGAGACTTAATTAGTTTTCCTTTAAGACCTTGCATGATTGTGGCAACGTATTCCGATGGCTCTAAATATGTTAGTTATCAAAAGAAGCTGCTTATGCATTTTCAACCCATCACATGAGTTATGTTAATAAATCTGCTGCGATTCCAAAATATCACAGGGTCCTGTAATTCTAATTACAACTGTTCATATGTTTTGAGATTCGTGCACAAAAACTAACTTCTTTTGAGATTGCTACATTTCAATAAATAAATGGTTAAAATTAGAATCGCAGGACCTGTGATCCTTTGGAATTGCAGCATATTTGCTTTCCACAAATTATAACGGACACACACATGGAAATTGACATTTCAGCCCTTCGTCCTTATTCTGAAAGTCTGGTGAAGGATTAGGAACAATTAATGACAGGGTGAGAGTCATCGACTTGATCTGCATCATGGATCTTTTTCAAGATTCACGTAAATGTACTAATCAAGTGGCTCAGATCTATCATGTTTTTTTTTCTCATCCAAAAATCAAGCAGGTCATACATGCATACATAGAAGTTAGAACTACGTAGCGAGTACGATGATAAAGAGAGATGGGCGAAAAGTTGCTCCTGCAGATCTGCATGGCCACGAATAGACGCCACGCAAATACGCAATAGGTACTGGAGAAATGGAAGGATCCTGTGCCGTCTGATTGACTCCACTAGAGCACTGGAAAAGTACTTGTATCTAATTTGACTCCCATATATTATGCAAAATTCTTCATTACAATCCTCATTTAAACAGTTTCTGCATTTTTTCTATGTTGCCGGCTACTCGTAAAAATAACCGCCACGTACAATTGAAAGAGGCATGTCCCACATCTTCTGCATGAATGAATCTCAATCGTTTGATCAGAATCAGAGTCAATCCAGCCTATGACTATGACACACGGGGTCCTTCAATATTAGTACATATCTCACTCGAACGGTCCAGATCTATTAACAGACGTTCCGTCAATGCAGAGGAACGCATTTATATTTGAGCATTTCGACAATAACCACTGATTGCAGCTGAAATCATGCAGACGCAATGCTGAGAGAAGATACGAAATAATTCATAACATTTAAAAGTTCAATCCGCGATTAATGTACCGATTTTTATCATATTTCGCATTCATAATATAATTACCATATAAAAAAGTCTAAAATACTGAATTTTAATTTAATCTTTGTTCATGGCAATTGTTAAGATTGCCCACTTAAAATGTTGTTAATGAATCCAAGTTTTCAATTCCTACTTCCTGCTCTTGAAATCTTAAGATTATATTTGGAAAAAGTAGCAATCAATACAATAATAATAAAGATTAAATAAAGAACAAGAAATCAGGGTACCGGTCAAAATGGAAGATGTAATTGCGCCAAAAGCTATACGTAAAGACTAACAACCACACCCAAATATCTGTGAACAATATCAAATATTCACTCCTACGAACTTGCTATCATGAGATGAATAAAAAAAAGGGTATAAGAAATGAAAATTAATAGGATAAACAATACTATAAGCTGACATATGACAATGAATTGACATTTACGAATTAACTAAAAAAAACTGGCAAATTGTAAACTCTCGTTTCTTCACAAAAAACCTCTCATGAAGAGTCAGACCTGTCAGGTGGGGTCCCCACAATCCAACTCCACATACCACCAGAGCCCTGTTTCTGCTTTGCATCAATTGCTGCTTGTTCAGTTGCAGCCTTTTGCCTTTGCAGTAACTCCACTTCCCTCTCCAATGCCTCCAGTGCTTGTAGTTTCTGCCTCAGCTCGGCCAAATCAACCTAACAAAATAATGTGATTTGAGAGATTGATTTTCCTGGGTCAATTAGTTAATACAAAAATATTCAAGTATGTCCCCTGCAAAGTCTAAAAAGTATAAATGTATGCCTCCTTTATATACTATATATACACGTCCCTTGACTAAAGATTGTCATTAAACACCACGTCCCTGTTGTATTTGTCTAAATAAATGAGGGCCAGGTTACATTACATGATTAACATTTTGAAGAAATAATAATAGTAATGTTCAAAAAGTTCTCTTATTTAAGAAAATCAAAATGAATAAGAATTGCAATACTATTTTTCAAGTTTAAAAATTGGTCGTACCTCAAGCTTGAAACACCTTGACTGTTCTGTAGCAAGTTGGCTCCGGATGGATTGGAGTTCCTATTAATTGCAAAATTCAGTAAATAGGGTACAAGAAAAATTAACAAGCACCAGTGCTGAACCAAAATGATACCAAAATTGTTACTTCAGCAGCAAGTTTATCTAACAATACTCACTACTAAATGGTATAATTAGTAAGCTTTGATCTATTTCCATTGATCTCTTAACCATGCTTGTGGTTCATACAACCAAATTAAATATTGTAGAAGCCAATTGCAGATCAAAATTCATCAAATGGGTGTCAATTGACCCCCATTCTTTGCCAAAAACTTTGGACTTTACATGCATATTTTTAAAAATTTCACAGAAACAGAAAGTGCTTGTTATGTCTAATAGAAGATTGCTTGTACACAAAAATAAGACACCAATTCACGATGCAGCTTTGAATCAAGATTATCATGTCTAATATTCCAAACTAAAATTTGAATAATGTAGAAGACAACGGCAGATCTACATTCATCAAATGGGGGTCAATCAAACCCCCATTCATTTCCAAAAACTTTGAAGTTGCATGCATACTTCTATATATATTTAAAAATAATTGCTGCAAGTATTCTAACTAGACCTCCAGAATTTTATAAATATTTTGTATGTTTGACCCCAGTATTTTGAAATTCTGCATCCACCCCTGGTAGTAGGGGTGCAAACGGATCGGATACGGATCGCATAGTGGTAAAACCATATCCGTATCCGCTTTTATTTTTCGGATACGGATACAGATCGGAGATCCGTTTTCTTTATAACAGTGAATAATATAAATGTTTCATTATATATATTAAACTATATGATATATATATACTATTCAGATACATATAATTAAAATTTAAAACCATATTTCTATCCGTATCCGTATCCACACGGATATTCTGATATTGGATATCCGTATCTAATTTTCGGATATGGATCCGGACGGATAATATCCGATCCATTTGCACCCCTACCTGGTAGAAGCTAAAATAGCTCATTTTAAGAAAGGTATAGTAGCAATATATCATTTCGTTTAACCTTGGTTAAATCCATATTTCGAGTATCAGCTTCAGCCAGCCTTTGCTTGAGCTCAAGATTCTGAATTTGTTCCCGGTTAAGTGCAGCTTCAAGCTCCTCTTTCTCAGCTTTTAGTTCACCTACGATTCTTTCATTCACTTCCTCACTTCTAGCATTCTGAAACACAAGTAAACAAAAATTGTCATATCATATAAAAAAAAATATTGTCATAAAATTAAATACAATATGATGCTGAACATTCGAAAAATCCAGATTTAGATTTGAAGTACAAGTGCTTGAGTTGATCTAAATAAAATAAAAAATTAAAGACCGAAATTTTTGTCTGAAAGAATATTAGAAAAAACCTTCCTGAATGGCTATACATCTCAAAAGCTTTTTCAGACAAATGGAACACACTAAACAGGTGCTTCAAAATCACATGACATCATCTGATGCAAAGAAAACTAACGAAGGAAATCCAAAAGAAGAAGAAAAAAAAAGCAAAATGTGATGTGCACAATTACAAGAACTAGTACTAGAAAAGGTCAAATAAAAAATAAACAAACAAAATCGAGTTTTAAGTAAAGAAAATAAATGTACATAGATATGTGAGATTCCAAAAATTACGTATAAAAGATGTGTGCTACAAAAAGGAAAGAACAGACATTGTCAATTGCAATCTCTCTGATCTTGCTTTCTTGATATACCTCTGTCTCTGGGTTGACATCTCGACTGTGATCTGTGGTTTGAACGATCCCGTCGGAGCTGTCAGGTACCGCACCCTCTGCCACACCAGATTGGACCCCTGATTTGTTGCTTAGTTTAAGAGCATAGACCTATATCCATTGTGAATACAAAAGAGCTTAAAAGATGGTTTGTAAAAGTTCCTGTGTGTTGGCCTACGAAATTTCGAAGTTGTGTCTGCCACTCAAAATGACAAAATGCTGCCTGTACCTAGGCCACTCATTTCTTGATTTCTCAGAAAATACCCTGATAACGTAGTTACTCACTTGATTGTGAAGGGAAGGTGCTGTAAAGGGGCTGATGTACTGGGCATCTTTCGAATAAAATAGGAAAACCAGTGTATAGAATATTTTTGTCTGAATTGTGCAAGGGTACAAGGTAATTCACAGGTTTTGCAAGCTTCACATACCTTCAGGACGAAGCTGAGTTAAAACATGAGAAAAAAAAATCTTGTATAACCTCAGCAATTAAGCAAACCATATTCCAATGCAACTCTCAGACCCCACAAAGAACATCATGCATCCTACGGTCCATTCTTTGTTCCTTTCTCAAAAATAACATAATATTCCTATTCCTCAGTCCCTCACTTAGCTATAGAAACATTGGTTTTGTAATTTGGGCATTACAAAGAGAGTTAAAAAACTAAGTACACGAGGATTATCCTCTGTTTTATAGGGTACATAATTAAAGTGTCCCAAACTAAAAAAAATTAAGGTGAAGAAGTACCTCATTACTATACTTTCCATTGTATCCACCAAATGACACAAGATAATCTTCCCCGCTGTATGTGCTATTAACTAAGCTCAAACCCTGAAAAAATAATTAAAAGTATTATAAAAGAGTTTCTCAAAAAATAATCTCAGGATTTCATCATATTTATGACAGAGCAATTGTAGAACTACCAGATTTTTGTGACATAATATAATATTGCTATCAGAAGAAACACACCTCACTTGCAAGGGGCACACGTCCTTGAATAGAGGTAACAACAGACCATACTAAAGTCGACATGTTTAGCACCAGTGTCTCTGATACACCTGCCCCTAGCACACATATTCATTAGTCCCATACTCACAAAACAACAACAACTACAACAACAACCAAGCCTTTGGTCCCATACTCCCAAGTCCCAACGAAAATTATATTTCCCTTGAGGAGTTTTCTGAAAAGAACATCAAACATGTCTCTCAAAATAACTGTGATTGAAAACCGTACCAGTTTGATTGTTACCACCACCAACTATGTACCAGTTATCCCCAACTGTAACACCCGCATGTCCAGCTCGTGGGCCAGGGGTCACACCCTGAGTGTTAGGCCTTGACCATTCCATCTATCAAAATATACAGTAACAGAACCACAAAAAGCAATTAGCATAAACATTTACAGAAACAATTTAAAAATTTATAATGAATTATGCAACACAGGAAGGGGGAGAGGATAAGGTTCTCACAGCTTGCATGTCGAGGATGTGTAGATCATTGAAGCACGTAGCATGAGACCCGCCACCAAAAATCAAAAGATATCTCTCAGCATAACACGCAGCTACATGGTCTGACCTTGGTGAAGGAGGGGTGCCACTGTAATAATAACAGACTAAACTACATGATACTTGACAGGTTGACCTATACGGTCCTATACTGGTATTCTCATTAGATCTTTGAATAAAAAATGAAATAGAAAATCATGCAACCTTAGCTGATTAGAAAACCAAATTATACACATTAAAAGATTACAAAAATGATTCCAGATATCGACTCCATTCTGGAGCAATACATTGTGCCAATTACTATCTGTTAGTAATGATGAAACAAAGGCCCGTACAATATCATGTGGTACAGTCAGGTTGGTAGAAGAAAGCGTGTACTGGTACTATACTGGGCACCAAGACGCACCAAAATGGCATTGGTCTGATTGCTATTGTTTTATTTGGTGTATACATATAATGACTTTGACCATTTGCAAATAAAAGAAAAAAAAAACATTTTTTTAATGAAAAATCAAACGGAAAAAGTTCAACTCAAAAATCCTGGTACCATAAGATATTCTCAAACTTAAAAATTCCACTGTTGAGATCTGAAATAAGTTAATTCAAGGAGTTCTACAACCAGAGAAAATGTTATGTTTAACGGATATTTGAACTTACATAGCATCGATGTCGTCCCAGGTCATAGTTTCGAGGTCAAGGATGTTCAAATCATTCAAAAGAGATCTCTTGGCATCTTCACCTCCAAAAATCATGAGGGTTGCTCCAACAAGAGTAACTGATTGACCCCCACGTGAAATCTAGGAGTATAAAACAAACAAACAAAATTTTACCTTACTGGAGTGAGAAATTGATGATGAAGTACATATCATGAAATAAAATGTGTTACCGGTGGCTTTCCATAGGTTCTCAAGTTTGACCAGGTACCAGTCTGTAGATCAAATTCCTTCACTAGCAGAGTTTAAGAAGTAAAAACGTTAAGCCAACATAAAATCATTTATAAAGAGGATATGAGAAACATTTTGGAATAGAAATACTTAAAAACCTGTCAACGTCTCAGAAGGATCTTTGGTGTGCCCACCAATTGAAAGAATTTTGTTTTGCCATGGTATCTATAAAAATTAAAAGTTGTTAAAAAAAGATACACGTGGATACAACAATTATCAAAATCTCCAAAATCTATGACATACCAATGAGTGCCCAGCACAAGGAGCTATACTGATGGCGGATCCTGGAGATCCAGCTTGCAACTTTGCATCTACCTTTGACCAAGTCAAACCTTTCAAGTCCAGAACCTTCACAAACCATGAAGCAAAACTATTAGTTACTTTTCAATGCCAAATAAATAAAGGGTCATGGTATGGGATACTGGTCAACGAGTGCCCAATACCTGCTTTAATTACTGCACCTCAGTGAAAGCACAAAATATTTCATTTGATTGTGTCATTTGGGGTATCTAGTTTCTAATAAAACAAATACATTTTTAACTGAATTCCTGTTATTTTGCTTGGTGATGTTACAAGTTGGGTAAAAGTGCCAATTGGTAAAGATCATGACAACCAGCACCAACAAGCTGTATTGACTGCGCCTGTAACAAAGTAATTTCCACAAGTAAAGGCCATTTGTTTTCTTTTTAGTATTAATTTGGGTTAGCTACCATATTATGCAATGAAATGATAAATGAATTTCCTTTCAGAAGTAGCACACCTGAAGATCGCCAAGATACCGTCCATTATGGTTTCCCCCAAAAATGTACATCTTATCTTGCACTACAGCTGCTCCATGCTACATATGGAAAGCATCGTTTAAGTGAGACACCATACATAATAACATAACCTACATATATTTTCACATCTAATCCAAAAAAAATTCTAGTCCTTTGCCATACAAAGAATCACAAATTTGTGACTATGACAGAACTTTGGCCATCAGATATGGGTCGAAGGAATGAATGTCAAATATGGTAATGTACCAACATTAGAAGGCAAATTATTGGATTTAATTTTGCCAGATCTCGTTGCTTAAGCCACACTCAAGTGATCCCCAACATTAGCCCTCAATGAATATCCAGGAACAAGCAAAGCCGAAAAAAGTGTAGCTCAGGACCAACTAATACTGTACAGAACTCCTCGACATTAATCATCTCACTAGGTACAATAAATGACAGTACAATATAAAGTACTGAAAGAATGGGGGGAAATTATGTACCTGGTAACGGGGTTTAGGGATTGGGCCAGAGACAGAAAGTGAGGTCCACTGGTCATAGACAGCAACTGAACTGAGACCTTCAAAAATTACATCTTTGTCTTGAGTCTCATGTGGGGTCCCATTTTCAGTGGTAATGGTCTTAGGCTCTGGAAAGGATATTTGATTTGAAGAACTGCTAGATGTCTCAATAGTTGGTTCTTCTTTCGCTTTCTGATTAACAAGAATATAAATCAACAGAATGTAAACAAACCCCGGAATAGTTTCAGAGTAATAAAAGGTAAAACCAGAATGAGGCTTATTACCATCACACACAGTCCAGAATACAAATTAAAAACAATACAGTAAATTTATTGAAATAATGAGAAAAGTCAACTAAGTTTTTCTAGTATTGTTTGTCAAATAGCCCTTTATTCATATAAGCATCCTAAGCACTAGCAATATTCTTTAACTTTATTTTGGGCAATTAAAAAAAACTACCTCCAACCATATGAACACACAAGTTGATTTGAGTTGAGCCACAAAATATAAAATATTAACAGATATACTATTTACCAATGAATTGTTAAACAAGGAAAAAAGCACAAAAATACACTCATAAAGAATAAATACTAGCTTTTGGCTCACGATTACAATGTGTTTAAATAATAAAAATCATTGAATCAGCATTAGCACACTTACATTAATTGGAACATCTACAACAGGTGCAGCAGTGCTGTCACGAACCCTAGAGAACCAACTGGGATCTTCTTCCTGTTGATGGATGTTTGCATTGAAAAAGGCAAAGTAAAAAGAAGGGTAATTGTTGGCGTGCCCAACAAAATTTTCAAACTTTTTCCAACTTCCCCTCAAAACATCAAAATATCTTCTCGGCCCATGAAACAAGATAACCTTTCCTTCATTCCCTTTTTATCATTTAATTTGATATTATTCTTGTATTAAGAGGTGAATTGACCAACTTATCCTTCTTTCATAGCAAACAAATCTCATCTTTTTTCTTCATTTTGCTTCTTCCCCGCTCAGTAGCTAACTTGAAAAATTCATGTTGCTTAAAAGGAACACTCAATTAGGACTAAGCATATTTCCTCTTATAACAAACATAATGGGAACACTAGATATAAGAAAAGGAAAATACATTAGGAATCAGTGCATTTGCTCTGCCTTAGAGGAATAACAATTAACTCAGGGGCATATTGAACTGGAACTTAGAGATACAGAGTGGACCATTGATGTCATTTTGATTTACATTGTTTTTTCTATTTTTCAGTTACCTGACAAGATTATCTGTACTTATAGGAGGTCAAACTTCATTTTAAATATTAACCATGGGAAATAAGAATAAGCTAGCTATTGATAAAAAAAAAAAGTGAACCGGAGAAAATAGAATAAATGTATTCAGCGAATTTGCTCTGCCTTAGAGGATTAACAATTAACTCAGGGGCATCTTGAACTGGAACTTAGAGGTACAGAGTGGACCGTTGATGTCATTTTGATTTACATTGTTTTTTCTATTTTGCAGTTACCTGTAATATTTTCGAGATTATATGTACTTATAGGAGTTCAAATTTCATTTTCAATATTAACCATGGGAAATAAGAATAAGCTAGCTATTGATAAAAAAAGAAGTGAACCGAAGAAAATAGAATAGATGTATCCACTATAGAAAAAGGGTAATTTGGTCAATTTATCTTTTGTAAGAGGCAATTATATAGAAATGAAGGAAATGGGGTAAAGAAAAAAACATTTCAATTAAGAGGACGGAGATATTTAGATGTTTTGATGGGAAAATTAGAAATCTAAGTTTCAATGGGTATACCAACAATTATCGCTAAAAATAATTGGAACAGCAATGTCAATAAGACTGACTGACTAGGTTACTTCTATACCTCCAAAATCTTTACAAAAAGGCGCATCGCTTCTGCTGAAGAAAGGTCCCCTAGTTGATGCCAACTAAAATAGAATAAAAAAATTGTTATTCAGCTTTCCAAAAGTAGTACTCATGGAATATTGTTCATTGTAATGCCTGCTTGCTTGTGGAGTTAAGGGGCAAATCATTATAGTGTATATTCACGTTTCAATCTATAAAAATACTTATGTACGGAACACATCATGCTGTGGAAATGTTTTCTTAATCATATTGGCACCAGACTGGAAAACTAGCTTTTAAAATTATGGCCCAATTACGAATAAGCAGCCTATTCTATACAACCAACAATCACGGACCAGAACAAAACCTAAATCTGTTTTGAGAAAAAGTTCTGGAAATGTTCAGCTGCAATGAGGAAACAAACCTACTCCACTTGGTTTGTTCCACAGGGTTCCATGCCCTTGGCCTAGGTACATTGCAGGGTCCAACAGTAGCCTACAGATGAATTAAGAAAAATTAGTACAGTATATTATGGCTTCAGTAAATGCTGAGATTCTGCCAATCACAGCTGAATGTCCAGTCTCTCCTAAGCTTCCATACATCAGACCCTTAATTAGACACCTAAAGGAAAAGATATATATTCTCTGGACTTCACTGTTACCAAACAAGAGTTGGAAATCCAATACCTTATAATAGCATTCAACTCAGTGGGAACATAACAACCGCTGTTCAAATCTAAACATAACAACTGAACATTGAATTCACCAGTGAGAATAAATTCACCACTCCAACTTCACCTACTGTACATTGAATTAAACAAGTATGGTTCTAATAATAACTTAGATCTATCAACCACTATTCAAATCTAAAAATAATAACAAAGAGAACGCCCAAACAACCATGCAATGTACAGTATGGGCAGAGATAACGGCACAATTGGGAATCATCTTTCTCTTAATTCTCCAACAAGAACTAGCGTCTGCTGTGAATCTGAAGATTCACTCTCCTAAGATAGATCTAGCTCAATTCAGAGAATGAGAGATGAAAGAAGAAACCTGCTGGTAGAGAGCGTAAAGTAAGAGAGCGGATTCACTCTTGAAGCGAGAGATCACGGCGGAGTCCGTCGATCCAACGCCCAGACCGGCGTACGCTGCCGCCGCGTAGAACCTGTCCGGGTACGCCAGCCCCGAGCTCCCCATCTCAGTATAAAGAGAGCGGCGAAGAGAGGGAGGAAGTTATCCCAATCTTCCTCTCTTTTATATAGAGAAATGAGATTTTCAGATGAGATCTGAGAGGAAATAGGAACGGAGTTTTGTTTTCCTCTCCGGGTCCGGCTTTGCGGGCTGTCTTTTCTCTCCTCTCACTGGGGATGTCGATGTAGCAAGCAAGTATTGCTGGACTCGGTGTAGGGATCTAACACAAACTGCATGTGGGTCCCGGCTGATCATACATCTCCGATTAATGCCAGATGAGCCTTCTGCAAAATAAATAAAAATCCAATTCAGATTTATAAATATTATTCCGCTGCAAAAAATTAATGTCTATTCAGAACATATTTATTATAAAATAATAATTTCAATAAAAGACCTTCCACTAAGTAATTTTGAATAAATAAATAGTTTTCTTAAAACTAAAATCATATATAATAAGAGTGGGGTTAAAATGCATCATTGGTTTTGTGTCCCAATCATACCCCATGTCTTTATCTTTGTTCTCGAAGTTCAAACAGTCGATCCGAACCACTCAACATGATCTCCATATTAAAATGTACTTAGAGACCAAATTTTATATTTTTTGAATTTTTTTTACTATTTATTTAGATAGTTACAAAATCACTGTTTCTAAACCATTCAAAAACAGTGATTTTGTAACTGTCTAAAAAATTAATAAAAAAATTCAAAAAAATATGAAATTTGGTCTATAAAAACATTTTAATATGGATATCATATTAAGCAATTCGGATCGACTATTTGAACTTTGAGAACAAAGAGAAATACATGAGATGTGGTTGGAGCATAAAACCAATGGTGCATTTTAAAACCACTCATGTAATAAACAACACAATTAATCAGATGAAAATTCCTACGGAGAAATTAACATACGTTCTCTATTCTTTTAAATGTTGAAGAGAGAAAATGAGAATGTATGAATTCTTCGATCGTATTAAATAAGAAGAGGAATAGAAACGAATGGATGAGAGTGTTGATGATATAACACAAGCGAAATCTTCTTTATGAATTATAGATTAGTTGTATTTTTACGAATTTCACATATTT
>CAXKVW010001432.1:0-45486 GCA_964058825.1 Carex arenaria
AGTGATTTTGGATGCACTTCTGACGGGATAGTAAGTGCTTTTATACTGTTGTTTTAGCAAAAACTAAAATTATGCATAAAAAGGTCAGATCTGAAATGAAAAATCTGCATTCTGACTTAACTCAACCAACCACTAGATTAAGAAAGCCAAACCGACCCATGACTGTGCCCGTTAATCAATCAGGTCAACTTGAAAAGGTAAAGTCAAGAACTGTCAGCTCTGATTACTGGAACTATCTATTTTTTTTTGCAGTGCAATACCCATTATTTTTTATTGTTTTACAATCGTAATAGCACAATATGAGTGAGAAAATATGACAACATCGTTCAAATTAGAGGAGGAATTGATAGTACAATACTGTGGTGCTCAGTATTCACTTCAAAAAGTTGAAACAAAAAAAAAAACAAGAAACTGAGTGACCAAACTTGGTAAAATCTTAATGCAGCACACCTAACCCTCCAAAAAATATAGATACTTTTAAACCATTTGATACCCCTAATGTTACCAGCACAACGTCCAATTTGGAATCACAGAAGTATGAAATTTTAGATTTGTCAGCAAAAGCCCTTTCAAATCCAGAAACTTCCAGACAAGGTTCCAAGGAATTAACAGTTTCTCCAAGTTCAAAGTGAGAATAATTGGATGGTGGACCCCCCATATAACTTATCACAATATTAACAACCTACTTCATTAAACAGAAACTTCATTTTATGGCCTATTATCTCCTCTGACACCCTCAACGCAATAGGGACAATGCTGACAAGAGAAGGTTACCTCTAACTCTGAAAGCTTGAGACTTCTCAAGTTGTTTAGCCTTACTTCTACGTTTTCTCAAGTCCCAACACAGCAAAGTTTATTTAAAATTAAATGAGGCTATGGTAATATGCATATTACTGATCTACCATGCTATGAATCCATATTTCTATTTTCAAAGCTCAAACAGTCCGATCTGAACCGTCATACATGATCTCTATAAGAAAATTTACTTGAAGACCAAATTTTATATTTTATAGAACTATTTTACTATTTTTTTAGATAGGTAGAAAATCACTGTTTTCAGATGGTCCAGAATTTTCAAATCAAGCGATTTTCTACCTATTTTAAAACAATTCTAAAAAAATGTAAAATTTGGTCTGCTGGTAAATTTTCATCAGGAGATCATGTTGAACGGTTCAGATCAGCTATTAGAACTTTAAAAATGGATATATGTGTCCATAGCTCGGTCCTCTATGTAATATGGATAGTACCCATAGCCTCACTGTTTAAATTTTTTAATCAAGTTTATTTTTTAACAGTTTCAAACAAACTGTTGCTCTCTATTTCAAATTGTTTTTCTCCATTTATATTCACCTAAATCAGCAATGACAATTGACAATGAAATCATTGCCCAACCTAAAGAACTCTGAAATTTCTGGGACCAGATGAGGAATACAGCTATACAAGCAAGAAAAACCATGAACAAATTTACCTTTTTCTGGAGAAGTAAAGAAATCATGATAAGATCTTGGAAATGTCAACAGTCAACCATGATTTTGACACAGTAAAGCTCGAAACAAACAACACAAATATGGTACCTTATACAAAAAAAACCAAGCAGAAAGGTTTCAAACATAGGGGCAAAATAGCCACTGGGAGAAATGAACAAATGACAGTTCTAAGTGAACTTTCTATGTCAAAATTCAAAATAACCTTTCTTTGACTTCTTGTGCCATAAACAGATCTGATACATTAGTAACATTTATTCCATTACTGAAATTGAATTCAGACACTGAGGCTGAGTATGAATGGGAGATCGAAGGAGGGTAAATCCGTAAATGAGCGAGTGAGTACCAGTTATAAACAAGAGAGTGGCAAACAGACTGGAGAGTGGAGAGGCAACCTGAAATTGTAAAAATGAAAAGTAGATCCTTGGGATATTGGTAAAGTAGTCAAATCATGAATGAAACTATTCAGAATAGCGGTTTAATTAGCTTCCTTGTTGAAGGAAGGGCAATATGGTGCAAATAAAAACTATTCTCTAATCTGCACCCAAGATTTAGCTTCAAAACATTTAGCTTTGTGGCCTCTAGTTATATTTTTGAAGGTACTGCTTAAATGCAAGCCCCACATTTCATTTGCTGCTATATGATGACATCAAATAGATTACAGCTATATTTTAAATGGAATTGTCACTCAGTACTCACTCAATTACCCTTTGTATTATTTCTCTCAAAAATTGCAGCCTTCAAGCCTTCCAGAAATTAAAAGTGCCTTATTAGATGAGAAACATTCTTTATTTTGACTATCCTTGAATAAAAAAATAAAAAGATTCACACCAGAGGGAAAAGGAAACATAAAATTAAACCAAAATGAGAGATTTTGCACTGACAAGACCAAATTGTTCCCTTAAATAGGCAACCACCTAAACAGGTATATTTCCGCAATCCTTCAGAAGTTGGAGATAGACCCTGGAAAGCTTAATGAAATGATTAATGACAAAATTATTAAATATTGGAAAAAAAAAATGACAAAGCATCATTCCTCCAATGATAGAAATATCCTAAGATAAGATTACTGATAAACATACAACATAATCTAGATTTTACAAAAGAGCAAAAACATAACAAATACTTGTTTATCCATCCATTCTAAATTGCAAGAAAGTTGCACAAGGTCATTCACAAAACAAGAGAGAATCAAATGAAAACAAGCAACCCTAACATAATCAGACCTATTTGCATCACATCTCCAAGCTAACTTATTCTATTCTCTGCCTTTTTAAGGCTACATCTGATGAAGAAGTGTTGTTAAAACGGCTCCTAAGCTCGGCCAGAAGTGATGGACAACTCTGCATCAACTGAACATAAGGATCTGTAATAGCCAAATGCACGAAATTTTCCGGCATTGTCACAAACTCAAGACAGATATCTTTAAGGCGGTGACAGTTGAGTTGGTTGGCCAAAGAAAGCGAAGTCACAACTGTTTCTAAAGTGAGCCCCAGGCAGAGCTTCTCTTCACAAATTTCCTTTAACCCCTCCAGGCGATACCGATCAGCAGCCACCATCAAATGCTGAGCCAAAATATACAAATCGGTATTTTTCTCGCCAGATTCACTGTCGAAAAGCTCAGCTACCTTAGGTAATGAATCAGTGTACATGAAATGTAGCAAGACTTTGAAAACCAAAGCACTCATATCATTTATTTTAATGCATTTCATGTTCGCTTCAGCCATTGGACCGAACAGTTCAGCCTTGAATACCGGTGACCTTGCCGCCAGTACCAACCTATGGGCTGGAAACATCTCACCATCCACCGCAAAGGAAACATCTGTCATCTCCTTCTTTGTCAAAAGCTCATTAAAATCATCATGCAAGAATCTAAAAGGCGGCAAACCAACCTTATGACTTAGAGGTGGTTTTTCCCATGCTTCATTCATTACCTTAATGTCGCAAGAGAGAAAAAAGAAACCATCTCTGACATACTGTGCCTCTAACACTGATCTCTCGATGAACGCACGGAAACCGTGGTAACAGTTAATGCCTCTAAATATGCATGTAGATCTTCTCCATGCAGAATCTACCGGCAACAGAGTTGTGGACCAATATCCATTGTTGTGTAACAGGCGAAAGGAAAAATTTGTGCATAGAAATTTTCCCTTGCTTTGAAGCTCTAGATTGAGAGAGACGTAGGTACCGTTATCCTCAATGTTGGAACCCTTTGGAGAGTAGCGAATGACCCAAGTGCGACCTTCAGAGATGAAGGTTGGTGACCTTATGAATGTGCAAGGCTCCTTGTCTTTGCTTGCTGAGTAGTCTATTTTGAAGATACCATCACTGTCAATTGTTATGTAATCAATTGAGTCCCTTATTTCACCCGTCTTTATTTTATTCTTCATTTTCTACCTGACAAATGAAACAGCAATAGTAAAAGAGTTAGTTCCTTTCCATTTTCTGTAAACCTAGATGTTCCTAAGCTCAGAGATAACACTTAATGAAAGTCAATTGCACAACACATAGGCCCCCTTTTGCACGGATCCGTATCCTCTCTATTACTATAGAGGATGGGCCTCACTTTACGGTTTGAGATTCGGAGGACATAGGGACCAGTATTATTGGACTTTGAGATTCGTGCCAAGTAAAAAAGAATGGTCCGGATTCACTAATTGTAAAAGATTCCCTTGTGCAGTAATAGAGAGGATGTGAATTCCTTTTGCACGCCACCACTTTGATCTCACGTATACACAAAAAAGTTACAAGTTATGTTGCAAATTGGCAATTAAACTGAACTATAGAAGCCCCAACTATGAAATTTCCACATATATATATAGTCTGTTGTTGCTACTTGCTACCATGGTTTGGAGAATCGATTTATAAACTGATCGAGTGGTTCGTTTTGACTTTGGGTTAAAGAATGCTTGAATGGGAAGATACTCACCTTCGGAGTTGCGCCGATTCTTCAATGAAGGTGGATGTCGGTTTATGATCGGAAGAGAGAATTGGGAAGCGTAGCGGAATGGTATGTAGGTTTCGCTAATTATGAGGAGGGAGGGTTTGTCGGGTGACTATAAAAGAACATTTTTATTTGGGCCGTCTATTTAGAGTTTGTTGGGCCAGCTATTACTATGTTTCTAATCCTCTAGTTGGGCTATTAATATTTTAGGATTTCTATTTGTATCACCTCTCTAAGTTCGACAGTTCAGTCAGCTCCGCACTTCCGCAGCCGACTAAGCTCAAATTCGGTCAAAATCCTTACCTTCTTCTCTAAATCCTAAACCCTATACCTTATGTCTATCACTCTGCGCCTTTGGAGAAATCCTTGCCTCCATCCATCTCTTCCCCTCAATCGGAGCACACCACTCGCCTCCTCCAATGCTCCCACTCAAGCCTCGCCCCCAAATCCCCATTTCGCTGTACAGTACCTCGTCCAATCGTGCGGTCTTTCATCCGACGAGGCACTCAGAGCATACCAGCGTTTCCCAGGCCTCAAGTCCTCGAGTAAGCCTGATGCAGTGCTTTGTTTCCTGAGAGAGACCGGTGTAAGCGAGTTGGACATAAAAAATGCCGTGTCGCGGGACCCTCACATTCTTCACTCCCATGTGGAGAAGATTTGGAGACCAAACATTGCCAAGCTACAAGAGCTTGGCTTCTCTATCGAATACATTTCAGATATTATTGCCTACCACCCTTATATTTTTCGGGCCAATTTTGTGTCAAAGATTGACTTTTGGATGAGGGTCCTTGGATCGGTAGAGAATCTTTCTGTGGCCCTCAAAAAGCGGGCAACTCTCCTCAATAGCAGTTTGGAAAAGGTCATTGTGCCCAATTTGTCCTTCCTTGAAAAGCAATGTGGTTTATCTGTTTGTCAAATTGCCCAGGTGATTAAGATCCAACCTAGAGTTATCAACTCGAGGACTGAAGTTTTGAAGATGAAAGTTAAGAGAGCCGAGGAGTTAGGCATTGCTCGTTCATCACCAATGTTTGTGTATGCATTAGTTGTTGTATGCAGTCTGAACCAGCATATCATAGATGCAAGGCTACATAACTTCAAAAGCCTTGGGTTCTCTCAAGAGGAGGTAACCACTCTTGTCAGTAAAAACCCTTTGGTATTGAATCTAAAAGAGGAGACAATGTGTTCTAAAATACAGTTTCTGATAAAGGATGCGGGTTGTGATAAGTTGCAATTGGTCAGAAATCCACGTCTGTTCACGTTGAGCTTGGAGAAGCGGCTGATCCCCCGCAGCCTTCTCTTGAAGCTTGTGGAGTCGAAAGGATTGCCCGTACCAAAAAGAGGGTTTCCTTCTTTAGCAAGACAAAGTGAGAAACTGTTTCTCGAGAAGATTGTTCTTTCATATGAACATGCCATTCCGGGGCTGCACCGAGCCTACACTGACGCTGTTTCTGGTAAAACATCAGCCAAGGAATGTTTTAAGAATATCTCAAATTGATTTGCATGTTATTTAGGTTTATATTTTATTCCTTACCTTTTACTCTTTTTTTTTTTTTTTTGTTATTTTCTATTCAAGTGAGCACTTATTTGTGATATATGGGTTACTACAAGTTAATTCAGTTGCTGTAACTCTTGCATGTCCTTGTTGGAATGAATCTATTTTAAAAACAAATTTTGACTTTGTTGTTTGTCAGCAATGTTGGTTTAATTGTGGCCATAAAGCCACTGTGTATTGGTTTAATTGTAATTCTTGCATCCCAACGTTTCCTGGGCCTCAAGTCCTCGAGTAAACCTGATGCAGTGCTTTGTTTCCTGAGAGAGACCGGTGTAAGCGAGTTGGACATAAAAAATGCCGTGTTGCAGGACCCTCGCATTCTTCACTCCCATGTGGAGAAGATTTGGAGACCAAACATTGCCAAGCTACAAGAGCTTGGATTCTCTATCGAATACATTTCAGGTATTATGGCCTACCACCCTTATATTTTTCGGGCCAATTTTGTGTCAAAGATTGACTTTTGGATGAGGGTCCTTGGATCGGTAGAGAATCTTTCTGTGACCCTCAAAAAGCGGGCAACTCTCCTCAATAGCAGTTTGGAAAAGGTCATTGTGCCCAATTTGTCAAATTGCCCAGCTGATTAAGCGTCAACCTAGATTTATCATCTCGAGTATTGAAGCTTTGAAGATGAAAGCTAAGAGAGCTGAGGAGTTAGGCGTCATCACCAATGTTTGCATATGCATTAATTGTTGTATGCAATCTGAACCAGCATACCATAGATGCCAGGCTAAATAACTTGAAAAATCTTGGGTTCTCAAAAGATGAAGTGACTACTCTTGTCCGTACAAGCCCTATGGTATTGAATCTAAAAGAGGAGACAATGTGTTCTAAAATACAGTTTCTGATCAAGGATGCAGGTTGTGATAAGTTGCAATTGGTCAGAAATCCAGTTCTGCTCACCTTGAGCTTAGAGAAGCGGCTGATCCCCCACAGCCTTGTCCTGAAGCTTGTGGAGTCGAAAGGATTGGCAGTGCCAACAAGAGGTTTATTTTCCATTGCAAAACTAACTGAGAAGCAGTTTCTTGAGAAGATGGTTCTTCCATACGAACACACCATTCCAGGGTTGCACCGAGCATACACTGATGTTGTTTCTGGGAAAACTTCAGCCAAGTCCGTGGTTCTCTAGAATGGAGTTTTTGAAAGGGCAAATTGGGAATTTGGGTTTACAGGGAGCTAGTTTTGGCTGTTTGATGCTGCATTTGGATGGACATTATAATTTATTATGTATATTTCTGGCTACAACCTCGGTTAGACTTAGAGGGGGCATCTTATATTTTTCTACTTAGTATTGTTCCTTCAACAAGCTGATGAACTGCTTGTTTTATTTGTTTCTGATAGGAAAACAGAAACACGTGACAGTATGTCATTTCTTGCAAAAAAGTTGGAAGTGTTGTTTCTGTTCATTTAGTGTAAAAATAACAGTAACCTTGTATTAGTTAATACAATCATGGATAGTTAGCACACAAACTTCTGGCTTCAAGCAGTCTGTTTTAGGTTGAACTTGTGCCTGTACTCGATCAATGTTTGTAGGCTGTTGGAGTATAATACTGGTACCAATTTGTACTGTATTTGAGTGTAGTACTAGACTGACTGCTACAGGGTCATGTAATATGAGATCATGGCAAATTGGTCCTATGGCTATGATCACCATAAAGTTAAACCAGAAAGGAGGTGGTGTATTAAATTATTTGTTGGAATTTCTTACAATGGTATGCTTAAGAATTGACATGATTCTTCTATGCATTGGAAGTGCAGATGCAATTTCTTGCCTCATTTGTTTGGTGAATGGCTTTCAGAACTTTGTTGCAAATATAGAAAGAAGGCTGCAATGCCCTTGGAAGCCCCAGCAATCAGCAACAATCAATTACCTTAAAGGACCATGAGTTTAATTTTGGCACAACAATCAAACAATTAATTATTATGGTACAATGGTAGCAACCAGCAACTCAACTTTTTAAGTAATGTGTGAATACAAATAAAGATGCAAGGTTGCTGCACCAAATTTAAAAAAAAAAAAAACTTTTAAAGAAGGGCAGTATATATATACAAGAAAATATGAACAATGTTTGATATGAAAATTACCTTAAAGGACCATGACTTTAATTTTGTAAACCTTGTGTTACAATATTAATTACCAGAACTAATGGAGTACATACCTTAAATTGCTCACCAATAGGATCTGGCATGCTGCTTATAATGTCGTTTTTGTCAGAGAGAACATGCCTTTTAGTTTTCATCCTTCAATCTTACAAGTATGTCCTGTATGACAATAACCCAATGTTGTTATTAGATGCAATTCTAATTTGGTATATATGTCTAGATAGCATCATAGCAAACATAATTATATGACAAATTAAGTATTGTAACACAGTATGTGCATGCCAGTAGAACATTTAAAACTGTAAATACATATCGGATATTCATTTTTTAATACTATTATTTATTAAAAAATATATAATAAGTATTATTAAAAATATCAAAGTTTGTAATATTTATCTAATTATAACTGTAAACTATATAATATATATCTACTATTTAGATACAAATAATTAAAATTTAAAACTATATTTGTATTTGTATCCGCATAGATTTCAGATATTAATCCAGATATAGACATATATAATATTTAATTGATCTGTTTGCATTCCTCATAGTTTGAATGAGGTGATTTTTCCGTACGACCTATAAGAATCTTGTTGAACGGGATTAACTTTAACTAAGATATAATATAATAAAAAATTAATAATGTGATTGAGAAATTTAGAAATTAAATTATGAGTCTAGATTTAGAAATTAAATTATGTGTCGATTTATAAAATTTTAAATTAAAACAAAGATACTTCTCAACAGAGAGATTATTTTGCCGAAATTTTTATTTATATCATATTAATAAAATTAATAAACTAAATGATCACTTTCACAGAAAATTAGCAAAAATACCACATCTGCCAAATAAAATGGCAGACATAAAAAGGCGTGTCCACCATTTCATTTGACGAACATAGAGTTGTGTCCGCCAAATAAAATGACAGAGCATGTCCTTTTTCTCCAAATACACAAGTCACGGTTCGTCTCCAAATATTTCATATTGAAAAAAAAATAAAAATTAAGGCAGGACTATTCTTCTATTTTTTGTGGGAATCGATCGAAATTGAATTTAATATTGAATCAGAAGGTCGGATTTATCTTACGATTTGTGCAAATAATTTAAGATGGTTTCAGACTTTCAGTGAAGTGTTCACGAATCTTAATACCTACCGGTCAGAAGGATCCGACTAAACAACGGAACGCAGCCTCCATCTAATTTCGACAACTTAGTTAGGTTTTACTCAGCCTCCATCTAACCAGCCAGCTGATGAGCTGATTCATCTTAATCTAATTCTAAGCAGGCTCCGCCACTACCACTCCCTAACCCTCACTTTTTCATTGACCATCTCATATTCTCATCCAATCGTGCAAGGTCCGCTACCTCAAATCATCCGATGGTGTGTTCCTGTTCCTGTTCCTGAGACAAAAAGAGCATCAGTGAATCCGATATCTGAACGTCTGTTTCGTTAAACCCTCACATCCTTTGCTTTCGTGTGGAGAACAATTGGACACCAGATGTGGCAAAGCTGCAAGAGGTCGGCAATTCCACCAAAGGCATTACATACATCGTTTCCCACAGCCCTTGACTGTTCATGTCCAATTTTGTTACCAAAGTTCAGCTAAGGAACCGTTTAAGAGTGTCTCAAATTGATTTTCTTTTTATTCAGGTTTATTTTATTCCTTCTTTTTTTATTTTTATTTTTTCATTATTTTTCCATCCAAGTGAGTAGTGATATAATAAAATGACTCCAAGTTCATTCAGTTGCTTGTCCTAAGTGGAATGAATCTTATTTTAAAATGCAATTTTGAATTTGTTGTTTGTCAGTAATGTTGGCATAATTGTGAACATAAAGCCACTGTGTATTGTTTACAGTACAATTGATTCAAGTATTTGAAACGGTCATTTTTTACCAGACCTGAACAACTTGTAAAGTGAAGTGAAGCACACTTTAATTAATAAGTCTTCTAGTGCTGTCACTTAAGAAAGATGTAATTATTCATTATAATAGTTAAAAAATGACTAGAAAGGTGCCACCGAATATCAGAATTTCTACTGTAATAATGACAAATCTGTTTCACATTTATCTTAGTGGTAAAGTTGTCAGAAGTCTGCTAAAATTTGGCATTGGCTGAATATACCTTGTAGGATGGACGTTTTCCAAGCTGCTGTAGAGGAGAGCTGCACGCCTTTCGAGGACCAGAGATAGATTCTCTAGTGAGCCGAGAACCCACATCCAGAAGTGAGCTTTTGTCACAAAATTGGACATGAACACTCTAAGGCTGTGGGAAAAGATATATGTGATGTCTTTGATGGAGATGCCGACCTCTTGTAGCTTTGCCACATTTGGTCTCCAGTTCTTCTCCACACTAGAGCAAAGGATGAGAGGGTTTTTGTGAAACGTACGTTCTGATGTCGGATTCACTGATGCCCTTTTTGTCTCAGGAACAGGAGCACACTATTAGGCTTATCAGGGGTTTTGAGGTGCTGGATATTCTTGGAAGCCCGGATTGCCTCGCCTGAAGGGAGCCCGCATGATTGGATTTGGTATTCATCGGAAAAGTGAGGGTTTTGGAGTGGCAGTGGTGGTGAGGAGGTTAATGGTTTGGTGAAATGACGGAGGTGGTGGATTCTCCTCAGAAACAGTCCTGGACTCGTTCTCTCACTTCAGTGATGGAAAGATGAAAATGGAGCGGCTCCAAGGCCTTGTTGATTTGATAGGGAGGAAAAGACTTGTTTTGGATCTTAGTTGTCGAAAAAAGGTACATCAAGTTTTTGCTTAAATCAAGGCTTCATTAAAGGCATAGTTGAATGCACGGTTGATTGAAGCAAAATCTGTTTATATCAAGAGCTTTTCTGACTAAACCGGGTCATATTTAATCAATTTATATTTATTTTTTGTAATGCAGGATGGAAAATATGCCATTGTGACAGACAGATGGCAAAAGTTTAGCGATGTATTTCTAGATAGTCAAAGTTTGGAATTTTTGGCTTCATATGCTGTTGAGTTTTTGGTGCATGGAGTTGATCAAGAGGGGAAAAGGTGAAGCTTTCTCACCATGTCATATATGATTTTTCCTTTTTTGATTACTTTTTTTTTCTTTGTTTGATTACTGTCATATATGGCTTCATATGCCACCCAACTATATAATACCCTTATTATTACAACAAAAAATTTCTCCCATCTGGGTTTCGATTCCACGACCTCTGAAATAGAGACTGTGTGGCTTTGCCACTAGACCAAAAGCTAGTTCTTTTATATTTTTTTATTACTGTTTAATTAAGGTTTCAAAGACACAAAATGGCATGAGATTCAATAAAACTGGTAGTTCCTTCTGGCACCCAACTTCGTTGGTCATATACTGGATATAACTGTATAATTAATGTTATAGAAGGTATGCTTTCTACTTTGTCGACTTCCATTCATGTTGACTTTCTTATGGCATGACAGATTAGGTATAGATGAGGAGCTCGCCACTCTGCTTGGATCTCTTTCTCTAGTATGTAACACCCCTCTTTTCAAATATTTTAAATCCTTCACTTTTCTCGTTATCTTATTTAAAGTTGAGAAGAAAAATGTTGGTTTTCTTGTTGAATTGGACTTTCTTCGAAGTCCAATAGTTTGCTATTTTTTTTTTTTTTTGAGAAAAGTAAGCTTCAACTAATAGTTTGTTATTGAGTATGGTAATATGATATTTGTTTCCTTAAGATACATGTTATGCTCTACTGCATTTACAAATAACACCAAGCATTAGTCATATTTGTAAGCACTTTTTGCAGTTTTTTTTTTCTGTAAATAAAGTTGGCCAAATCAACCAAAATAAACTTTCTTTTCATATCGAATTAAATGAATATTTTCAAAATTAGCTCCTAATTAGGTTTGTTTTACCTGTCACATTCTGTTTACTTTGTGCTTACATAAAAAATAGGTCTTGTCAGCATATAATGTTATTACCTTACAGGCATATTAAAAAATAGGAAAAATTGGTTATTTGCTACTCCAAAATTAGAAATCATCCTAATGCCACTCTAAACTTAGTTATCTTTTAATTTTGCCACTCCTACACAATTCTTAACTGAAAAATTATGTATTTCCAATTATACCCTTGACAGCCTTTCCTCTATTGTGTGCTTGTGAATTTGGTTTCTCTGTTGGCCTTTCTGGTGCCTCCTAGCGCAGCCTTGGTGCTTGGTGGTGCCTCCTTGTCTTTTGGTGCTCGCTGATTTTTAGACGGCCGTGAGGCGAGGCGAACCTTGGTACCGGCTGTTCTGATATGCCCTCTTTGTGATTTGCTACTCGGGTAATTCTTGAGCACACCCTTTAATTTGTTGCTTGTTGCGTACCTCTGTCGAATGTTGTTATGAATTAATTAGAGCCCCGTGCGTGTTGTTGATTTTCCCGGCTTGGCCGGCTATTTGCTTTCTCATGGGCCCTGTGCTGGTATGCACTTCTCGTGTGTGATTGTTGTGCTGTACCGGCCTTGTTCTTTTTCTTTCCTTGTCTCTGTGGTGATTGTGTTATTGTTGTGCTGTACCGGCCTTGTTCTTTTTCTTTCCCTGTCTCTGTGGTGATGGTGTAATTTTTCTTTCCTCGTCTCTGCAGACTGGCTAAGGGTATTTTAGTCATTATTTTTTATTTTATTTTTTTAACAGGACTAATTATGTAGGAGTGGCAAAATTAAAAGATCACTAAGTTTAGAGTGGCATTAGGATGATTTCTAATTTCGGAGTGGTATTTTTCAAATTTGAAGATTTTGGAGTGGCAAATAACCAATTTTTCCTAAAAAAATATGTTGGGTTTTGTAATGATAAATGTTGCATATTGTTTGCAAATACCTAATTTTGTAACTGGTTTTGTAGATTCCGGTAACTTATGCTGGAGGCGTATCAAAAATGGAAGACCTTGAGGGAATAAAGACAGCTGGTAGGGACCGAGTTGATGTAATAGTCGGTAGCTCTCTCGACATATTTGAGCTGACCTATCCTATCAGAAGGTTGTAGCATTACATAATGAATAAATCATAGTTAATATATAGCATTAATGCTGTTATCTGGAGCAAAATTTGAGTTGAATTCGGTTTTTTTCTTGATCAAATTATTTATGTAATGGAGAGTAATAAATTAATGATGATTAGAGAAATTTATTTGTAAAATAAAGGTCAACAACTAATGGAATACTATCTTGTTTGGAGTAATAAATTGATGTTGCAGAAGAGTAAAAATAGGGTGTTCTTTAGCTCATCAAATCTTTGGTGAGCTCAACACCAAAACCTAATGTTCTGGCTTCAAATTACAAATTATTCAAACCATTAAAATTGATCTATCTTTGGCAAGCATACTCTAATACCCGACCAAACGAGGAAATATGAAAAACACACAAGAAACCAACAACAACAAACAATCAAGCACATAAAATAAAAGAGACTCGAGATTTTACGTGGAAACCCTTTCGGGAGAAAACCACGGAGCCACGGCACAAAATCACTATAAAGAGTTTTACAAATAAGAATATTATCAAGCCAATAAATCTCTGTCACACACAATCTCTCACAATTTCATATACTAATCTCTGAGATTATCAAGTGTATTTGAGTGAATTAAACAAGAGATAAAACTGAAGAAAAGAACTTGTAGAGAGCCTCTTTTTTTTTAACAAAGAAGAGAGCAACTTCAGAGATGAGATTCTTCAGCTCATGTTTTGACTTCTAATTAATTGAAGAGTACAGTGGCAGTTTGGAGATGAGTTTTTCCACAAACAACCAAAATGGGCTACGACCCAATTTCTTTTGTCTTCATAATTATATACCCTCTCAAGCACACTATCGACCATTTGGAAATAAGTATACCTCCACTTTACTTTGAATAGTAGGATGAAAAACACCATTAAAAATCCTACCACAAACCCAAACTCGATGAACAAATACAACCACTTGTCTCTATCATTGGTAATTTTTGAATTCAAATTGTTGTTACCATCACTCTGAGGAAGTCTCACACTGCTAGCACAACTCGCCTCTAGTGGGGGTCCACATAGGTATGGATTGCCACTGTAGATTGATGGGTCATTAAGCGTCTGCAACTGATGCCCATTTGGAATGCTCCCAGATAGATTATTGTAAGAAAAATTGAGCACTTCCAAAAAGTATAAAGTGGATATGCTTTGTGGGATAGTTCCTGACAGGTTATTCTTGTGAAAGTCGAGTGACTCTAGAGATGTCAAATTTCCTATTTCAAGCGGAATGTTTCCTATTAGGTAATTGTGGGACAAGTTTAGATTAAATAAACCAGCAAGAACAACTATCTCTTGAGGTATTTGACCGGTTAGATTATTGTTTGACAAATCCATACTCTTAAAAAATAAAAGGTCTTGAAAATCATACTTAAGGATCAACCCTTTGGTAATTGAAATTACACTAGCATCACAATAATAATTTGTCGATGAGAACAATTGACTCATCGAAGTAAAATTATCCAAACCTCTTGGTAGCTGTCCAGAAAGATAGTTATTGGAAAGTTCTAAGACTCGTAGATTATTAAGTTGTGTCAATTTGGATGGAATATTACCAGAAAATAAATTGGACTGCAAACTTAGAATTTGCAACTGCTGAAAGCTTTCTCCTACCCAATCTGGTATTATTCCGTGAAAATTATTTTCTCCAAGATCAAGCAGTTGTAATCCACTGCAAAATTGCAAATCAAATGGAAACTCTCCAGTTAAACTGTTGTTTGCAAGCTCAAGTTCTATTAGTGTGACTGAACAACTCAAAGAGCTGGGCACAACTCCTGAGAACCTATTATTTGCAAGATTCACCTCGTCACTTATGTTAGACCAGCAAGGAGGAAGATGCCCTGATAAACTATTACTCGTGAGATCAAGATAATACAAGCTAGTTAATCCGCAAGGAAATAACTCTACAATTTCAACAGTGTTATTGTTCGAGATTATTGGTTTATTCTTATATTGTGACTTTCGATTTTTACGCAGTTGTCCAGACAAGAAGTTATTGGAAAGATCTAGGCCCTTCAAACTTGTAGGAAAAAATGGTATTTTGCCCTCAAGTCGATTATTACTCAAATCCAGATACATGAGTTTGGTCATGTGTACCAAGCTGGCTGGTAATTTCCCTCTAAGCAAGTTTTCTGACAATAAAAGGGTGCTAAGTGAAGATAAACTCCAGAACCAATTGGGTATACTATCATTAATTCCAGTGTCTTCCAGTTCTAGATCCTTAATTTCTACTTGTCTTCGGAGCCAAGAGGGAAATTTTGGCCCTAGTTTGCATGAACTAAAATCGATACTATTCAGTTGGAAAGAAGGGGTCCACTCACTGTCAACTAAAATAGTTATGTTGTTATCTGCGAGGTATAAATGTTTTAGTTGTAACAAACTAGCTAGATGAGTTTCTGATAGTAGTCCTGTGAGGGAGTTAAAACTAAGATCAAGATAGACAAGATTTGTTAAAGTGTAATTTGATAACTTGCCAAATAATAACTCCCGAATATCTCCTTCTATATTGTTGCCATATAAAGATAAGTCGGTTAATTTTGTTAGATAATGTAGTGGTGGTACCATGCCAACAAGTGAATTATAACTGAGTGTAAGTTTGTTTAAAGAAGTTAGATTTCCCACCCAATTGGGTATGGTGGTATTGAAGTTTTGATGAGAAATATGAAACACTCTAAGGGAGGTGAAGTTTACAAAAGGGATTGATTGTGGAATATGGGTTAGATTGTTTTTGGTCAAAACTAACACTTCAAGTGATGATAGTTTGTTCAAAGTTTCCAACCAATTATTTGAATCTTTAAAATCAACTCCTGACATTTCCATATGCTTTAGATACCTCAGATTAGGTAACCACCATGTATCGGTGTTCAATATAAAACTAGAAAATGGGTAGCCATAATTGCTAATATCCAAGTACATTAATCTAGAAAGGTTCCCAAGTTGAGGAGGTATCATTCCTGATAAGCCTGTATGAGACATGTTGAGATACTTTAAGTTTCCAAATGCACCGATAAATTCTGGAAATTTATTGCCAGTAAAATTATTAAAGCTAAGATCCAAGTATTTCAGCTCACTAAGAAATATCAAAGATGGGCTGATCTTGCCTACCAAACTATGGTAGATCCAATCATAGTAATGTTCATTGAAATCGTCTAGATTATAAGGGTTGGTATTTCGAAGGTTTAGTTTGACAACATGACCTGTTTGATTGTTGCAATGGATCCCTGCCCAGTTGCAGCATTTTTCGCCACTCCATGAAGCCAAACGACTTTTCGTATCATTGACGCCAGCTTTGAATTCAAGCAGTGCATCTCTCTCATGCTCAATACAACAATTTGTCAAGAAGGCTTGAATGAATAAGAGGAGGAGGAAATTCAGTGAGGAATAGTGCATCTTTAGTTAATGTGAGAAGCTCTCAATGGTTCAGTAAAGTCTTCCAGTTGCACCTACTTATACAAGTAGCTAGGTGTTGTTGGTGCGGTGATATATATCTTGAGATTTAATATGCAAGGTACTGAGATACAAGAATACGTCAACTCTTTGAGGTACTAAGACAGTACTACAACCACTACTACAGAATGGCGCTTCCTACACTGTGGTTATACACGGATTTTCTCTATTTTATGTAAAACCGTGTACCAAATAGGATTTTTCCAATGATCAATGATATCTCTAAGAATCTCATACGGATATTTCATTGAAAAACAGTGTTTCAAAAAAGCCGTTTGAAGTTTACATTTCCTCCACGGATATTTAGTTAAATATCCGTGTAGGATTGTGAGCGAGCTACACGGATATTTATTTAAATATCCGTGTTAGGAGAGTTATTTGTACACGTATTTTTATTTAAATAGCTGTGTATATATGTCGATAGAGTTACACGGATTAATAGATAAATATCCGTGTAGGAAGGTCATCTAGGGTTTCAGCTGAAATAAAAAGCTTCTCTTCCAGCGCCGTTTTGATCACTCTCTCTACGAGGCACATATGAGTTTAGGAAAGATCACTCTCTCTACACGGATTTGCTGAGTTTAGGAAAGTTTTTCCTCCGTTGATTTTACTCGGAGATGGAGGATTCAAAGTCTTTCCTCCCTATTGGAGGTGGAGGAAATGACACTGAATCCTCCATCTCGGAGTAAAATCACGGAGGAAAAATTCATCTGAAATTCAAAGTTTCTCTTCCAGCGCCGTTTTGATCACTCTCTCTACGAGGCACATATGAGTTGAGGTCCTTCTGTATCAGCGTGCGATTGCATTTGTGGGTACGTAGGAGAAAGATGGTTTATTTCGGAATTTTCCTAAACCCACAGGTGCAACCGCACACTGCTACACGAGGACCTGCAAATCAACCAAATCAACCAAGTGAGAGAGATTTGGGGAAGATGGTTTATTTCGGAATCTTGTAAAGAACAATATGGATTTGTATAAATTAATTAGTGTAATTATCAATTTTAATTGTTATATTATGTTTTGGGGAATCTGTTTTTGGGCAAAGAAAAAATTCTGATTTATATATAACTTGATGGAAACTAGCCAAAACCAAAAAAAATTACCAAAAAAAAATTCTTGTGGAGAGCATTAATTTTACATTTTGCATTTTATGTCATATTTTGACAAGTTCTTTTTAGGAATTATAAATATTTTGATAAGTTCTTTTTTTATGGAAAGCATTAAATTATACAAAATATAGATTATTAAAATCTATATTTTATTAAATATGAAGTAATATAAATATTTTATTATATTATTCATCATCCTACACGGATATTAAGTTAAATATCCGTGTAGGATAGCCGACGGATGTGAAATTTTATTAAATATGATATAATATAAATATTTTATTATATTATTCATATTCCTACACGGATATGTAGTTAAATATCCGTGTAGGATTCCCTATTTTTATTTTTTTAAATATAATATACTTTCAATTTCATATTTTGATTATTTAAATATAAAAATGAACTTATGTAGATGTTTTCATTGCTGTGAAACTCTTTAAATATTCATTCTTATAAATTAAGAAATGTATTCATTTAGATATAAACTTTGTAAATATTAATTTCTTTATAATTTAGTAAAAGAGGAGATCAACACGGATATGTACTTAAATATCCGTGTAGGATACCTATTGCACACGAATTTGTAATAAAAATCCGTTTAGGAATCCTTGTAGCAGTTCAAAACCAGATTATGTCTTCCAAAATTTTTTAAGTCCCCAATTCACTTATAGAAAGATAGGTTTAAGAGGAACCAATTCATTCTTGTACACTATTTTACAAATAAAAATATTCATCACTGTGTTAGAAATATTAAATATTAACAAATTTAAAATTGTACAACTAATACAAAAAATAAATACAAAAGAACAAAAATGTAAACAAGTAAACTTTCATATGTACTTAAATATCCGTGTAGGATACCTATTGCACACGAATTTGTAATAAAAATCCGTTTAGGAATCCTTGTAGCAGTTGAAAACCAGATTGTCTTCCAAAATTTTTAAGTCCCCAATTCACTTAGAGAAAGATAGGTTTAAGAGGAACCGATTCCGAGGATATATAGGGTTTAAGGCGACTCTTCGTTTTTCTGTGTTTATTTTATGTATATTCAATTTTAAATTTGTTAATATTTAATATTTCTAATTCACAGTGATGAATACATGAAATAAATAGGGCGGGCGCGCATGCTTTGAAATAAATATCATCTTTTCTACACGGATAGTTACGTAAATATCCGTGTAGGAAAAGTGGAGAGCTACACGGATATGTACTTAAATATCCGTGTAGGATACCTACTGCACACGAATTTGTAATAAAAATCCGTTTAGGAATCCTTGTAGCAGTTGAAAACCAGATTATGTCTTCCAAAATTTTTAAGTCCCCAATTCACTTCTTCCTCCTCTGATTTTGAAATTCTTCCATGTCCGAAATTTTTTGAAGTTTACCTAACTTCTCTGAATATATATGTTGATATTTTATTATATTAAATATGATTTGAAAGTTAATATCTGTGTAGTTAAAAAATTTCAAATTATTTTTTTCAATTTCATATTTTGTTATTATTTTTATATTTAAAGATAACATTAGTTAGATTATTCAAAAATTAATATAAATATAAACAGAAATTTAAATATAAAACCATACATCACAGAAAAAGAAAACATTAAAATAACATTAGTAAGAAACTGGTTCGGTGTTACACCATACATCACAGAAATAAAAAAAATAAACTAGCTCGATATAACTGAAATGAAAACACAAAATATAAAACCAACAAAATACAAATTAAACATAATTCCCACTAATTGCCGCTCCTTTTTTTCTTAGGGAAGTAGTTGATTCTCTTGCCTCCATCCTTGTTTACATTGTCCCAAATTCTCTTGCTTCTTCTCAAAGATAACCAAACATCCTCGTCATCCATAGGACCTTCTGGACCGTAAGGCTCATCATCAGAGAACTGGTAGTGATCAGATTCATCGGGGGATGATGTTAATTCAATTACGGGGGGCGGGGCTAAATCACTCCACTCAACTATGTCTGGATGTGGATCAGAGAACTTGAAGGTTTCAGATGGACCAACGAGAGGAGGGTAACCACAGGGAATAGGAAACGGTGGAGGAATTATGGGAGCCCAGTTGGGATCATCTTGGGGGTCTTCGTACGTAGGATTTACCCCGGGGTTTTCAGATGATGGAGGATTTTCAGATGGAGTAGGATTTTCAGATGGAGGATTTTGCACTGTGGGCAAATTCTGGTTAACACTAGGAGGACTCTCCATTTCGTTTTTTTTTTCTGATTTGTACTGTGTAGTGCGATTTTTCACTAAAATCAGCGGTGATTAAATAGAATTAAGGGAGAAGAGAGCGTTTCAACTCCCGCGCGACGTTTGGACTACCCTAAACCCTAAACCCTTCAGATTCATAACGGATTTTGAGCAGAAATCCGTGACGAAAAGTTAATCCTACACGGATAATAAGTTAAATATCTGTGTAGCTATTTATAATCCTACACGGATATATAATTAAATAACCGTGTATGAATGTTATAGAGCTACACGGATATTTAACTTATTATCCGTGTAGGAAGGGTAATTCTGACACGGTTTTTTATTTAAATAGCCGTGGATATATATTGGGAGAGCAAAACGGATTTATCACTAATTATCCGTGTAGAAAAGGTCATCTAGGGTTCAGCTGACTTAAAAACTTATCTTCCAGCGCCGTTTTGATCACTCTCTCTCCTCTGGATTGGCTGGAATCTGATTTTTGCGCAGCAGGCATCTGTGATTGCTGATTTTAGTTGTGATTTGCTCCTCTTTTTCTTGTTAAGGTTAGTAATACTTCTCTTTTCTTGCTTTAATTTTCTGTTAATTACTTTTTATTGCTTATTTAGGGTTTAGGGTTTGATTAATGCATGCATGGTTGTAAAATAATTAGTGTATTGTTGTCCAATAACCGACCTATTAACAAGCTTGTAGGTCCATGCCCGTTCAAAATTAATCCAATAGGGATTAATTTTGGATAGTCCCCGGTTTGGGACTGCTCTTTTGAATATTGTGTCTCATTTAGGATGTGAACACATGTTAGCAGGTTTAATTAGTATTTGAGAAAAATTCGACAGTATTTCTCCTTATTGCTCCTACGAGTATGTGGTATGTACACATACTTGGGGAGTTAAGGGGAAATGCTGCCGAATTTTTCTCAAATACTAATTAAATCACGCTAACATGTGTTCACATATGAGGCACAATATTCAAGGAGTGGGTTAGGATTGTAAACCGGCCCTTTGTAAGCCAAGAATTCGGTAGGTTATACATATGTCGACCATCCATCACGCCTGATTAATTGAAATCATTTTTTTTAATTTAATTTACAGATGGATCGAAGTTGGATGTATAAAATGCGGCGTGACAGTGAAGAATATTTGGTCCGAATTGAAGAGTTTCTACAATTTGCTGAGAGTTACAGAGTTTTGCAAAAGGAGGCCGATATTTTGTGTCCTTGTAGGGATTGTAAAAATTGTACAGGATTTGAGGACTTGGACGAAATTAGAACTCATTTAATTTGTCGGGGATTTAAGGAGAGATATACATGTTGGTTCATGCATGGTGAGAAAATTAGAGAAAGTAGTGGTACCGGTAAATTTTGTGATGAAATAAATGAGAATGCACAAATTTATGATAATTTTGAATTTGATTGCAACAATGATTATGCGAATTTCGAAAATTTGAATAATGTTGAAGTCGAATGCTGCGACGATGATGAGATGACAATGAATATTGATGAAAACGTAGAACACGAGTTTACTGAAAACCTAGAGGACATGTTACGTGATGTGGAAGGTGAAATTGGTGGTGAAAATTATGATAAATTTCAGTATTTGTCTGATGAATCCAAAAAGCCGTTGTATCCCGGGTGTACCGCATTTACCAAACTGTCAGCTGTGTTGAAATTATTGAACTTAAAAGCAGACAGTGGTTGGAGCGATAAGAGTTTCACGTCCTTGCTACAACTTTTACGAGAAATGCTCCCGAATAACAACGAGTTACCGTGTACAATATATCAGGCAAAGAAGTTGATCTGTCCAGTGGGATTGAAGATTGAACGAATACATGCATGTCCGAATGACTGTGTATTGTACCGTAAAGAGTACGAGTCCATGCATGTATGTCCTAAATGCGGCGTTTCACGCTATAAGCGTAAGGGCATGGAAACTGACGATTGTAACGATGAAGAAAAAAAGGACCGGCCTCCGGCCAAGGTGCTGTGGTATCTACCGATAATACCGAGGTTTAAACGGTTATTTGCAAATTCCAAAGATGCGAAATTATTGCGCTGGCATGAAGAAGAGCGGAAAAAGGACGGAAAACTAAGACACCCGGCTGATTCTCCTCAATGGAGAAATATTGATAGACAATTCAAAGAATTTGGTTCCGACCCGAGAAACCTTATGATTGTGGTGAGCACAGATGGAATGAGTCCCTTTGGAAGTATGAGCAGTCAGCACAGTACTTGGCCAGTTCTTTTATCCATCTACAATCTTCCTCCTTGGTTGTGCATGAAACGCAAGTACATTATGATGTCATTACTGATCCAAGGACCGAGACAACCCGGAAATGACATAGATGTATATCTCGCACCATTAATCGAGGACCTCCAAAAATTATGGAGGCCTGGTGTCTGGGCATGGGATGCGTATAGCAAAGAGGTCTTCAAATTGCGGGCCATGGTATTTTGCACAGTGAATGATTTCCCCGCATACGGGAATTTGTCGGGTTACAGTACGAAAGGAGCAAAAGCGTGCCCTATCTGTGAAGATGACACGCAGGTGCTGAGGTTGAAATATTGTAAGAAGAATGTTTTTATGGGGCATCGCAGGTTTCTCCCCGTTAATCATCCATACCGTCGGAGAAAGAAGACATTCAATGGGAAAAATGAGCTCGGAGTGGCACGTCGTCCATTGGATGGGAAGGGTGTCTTCAAGCGGGTTATGAACCTTGATGTTGTTTTCGGAAAATGCGCCAAAGCACCACCCAAAAATATTTGGAAAAAGAAGTCCATATTTTGGGATCTACCGTACTGGGAATATTTAGAGGTGCGACACTGCCTAGATGTCATGCATGTTGAAAAAAATGTATGCGACAGTTTAATCGGCACCTTATTGAACATTCCTCGCCTGACTAAAGACGGTATTAACGCTCGAAAAGACATGGTGGAAATGGGAATACGACAAAAACTTGCACCGCAGGATAAAGGGAAGCGCGCATACCTACCCCCCGCAATGTGCACCATGTCGAAGGAGGAGAAAAAAAGCTTTTGCCAATGCCTCCACAGTATTAAAGTCCCGTCAGGGTATTCTTCGAATATTAAGAAGCTGGTGTCCATGAAGGACATGAAATTGAAAGGTATGAAATCCCACGACTGTCATGTTCTAATGACACAGATGATTCCTGTCGCAATTCGGGGAATTTTACCAAAGGCCGTTCGGCAGACCATTACGAAGCTTTGTTTTTTCTTCAATGCAATTAATTCCAAGGTGATAGACCCGCTCAAATTGGACGCTTTGCAAGCGGAGGTCGTCGTTACTCTCTGCCATCTTGAGATGTATTTTCCTCCCTCTTTTTTCGATGTTATGGTTCACCTTGTTGTCCACCTCGTGAGGGAAATTAAGATCTGCGGTCCTGTATTCCTGCGGTATATGTATCCATTCGAGAGATACATGGGTATTTTGAAAAAATACGTAAGGAACCGGCATCGGCCCGAAGGTAGCATTGTAGAAGGGTATTCAACAGAAGAGGCGGTTGAGTTCTGCACTAACTACCTGACCGGTGTGTCTCCTATCGGTGTTCCAAAATCCCGGTACGAGGGAAGACTCCAAGGAGTAGGGACAATTGGGTCGAAAGCCGTATTTGCTGACACAGATGAACTACAAAAGGCACATTTTATTGTACTACAGCACATGGCAGACGTTGCTCCCTACGTGGATGAGCACATGACAATCCTTCGACAACTGAACTACACGAGAAGTCAGAAGTGGTTGAATAACGAGCATAATCGTTCTTTTACAGGATGGCTTAAAGAAAGAGTGAAGGAACACCCTGAAAGGTCGCCCGTAGATGAAATTGTTAGGCTACTGGGCGAAGGACCCCAAGTTGTTGTTAGAACACTCCAAGGATATGAGATTAATGGATATACATTTTACACTAAATTACAAAGTGATAAGAGTGCGACGCAAAATAGTGGGGTGATGTTGGTGGCGGCCTCCGAAGAATTCAGTAGATCCGGGGATGCCCGGGCTGTAATAGCATCAAAGTCATATTACGGTGTTATTGAAGAAATTTGGGAGCTCATTTACAGTCCTCGCCTCAACATTCCCTTGTTTCGGTGTCAATGGGTCGAAGACCGGGGTGTCAAGGTTGATAACAACGGGTTCACACTCGTTGATTTCAACAAAGTCGGGTATGTCGATGATCCGTTCATACTAGCCAAGCAAGCCACACAGGTATTTTATGTCACTGACCCGAGTGATGCTAGGTGGAGCATCGTCCTATCGGGAAAAAGAAGGATTCTAGGGGTTGAAAATGTCGTGGACGAAGAAGAGTACGACCAGTTCGACGAGATACCTCCATTATGCACCGACGTGCCAATCGAGGTACCAATAAGTGAAGAAGAAGCGAACTACATCAGATCTGATCACAACGAAGGACTATGGGCCGATGTACAAAAAGTGAAAAAAAAGAGAAAAAGAAAGAAAAAGAGCACTGTGTAATATTTTGTTTATGTAATATTTTTCAATTATGTAACAATGTTATTTTGCATTTTCCATTATGATTTTGTATTTTTAATTATGATTTTTATGTAATATTTTGTAATATTTTTAATTCACAGTGATGAATTTCTTTAGATATTTATTTTGTAATTCACAGAGATGAATTATCTGGCGGGCATCTCCCGCTAAAAATTTGTTCTTCACCGACGGATATTTAAATAAAAAGCCGTGATAAAAGTGTCTAGAGCTATACGGATATATAAAATAATGTCCGTGTGCTAAGGGTATTCTACACGGATATTTAGTTAAAAATCCGTGTTGCTCTTACTATTCCTACACGGATTTTTAAGTAAATATCCGTGTAGAATACCCTTTGCACACGGACATTTAATTAGATATCCGTGTGGAAAGTTCCCCACTTGCTATACTATACTTTTTTGTAAATATTTCTAAGTACCCGACTCTAGCTTCCCTCAAGTTGTCTGATTTTGAAAAACCTGGACTGATCCGCCGCTTCTCCTCCCTCTGCACCGCCTCTCCCTCTACGCCGCCTCTCTCGTCGGCCTCTCTTGGTAATAAAAACAATCTCTATTCTCTCTCTATTTCCTCCTTATTTGGGCATTTCGGGAATCATGTCACATTCGGGTGAGCATTTCGGGAACCCCGAAGTCGAAGAAGGGCAAGGTGTAGCCCAGTCGGGATCACAAAGAAGGACGAGAGGTCCGACGACGTGCAAAACCATGTCAGAAAAAAGGATATTTCAAATCTCCTTCAAGAAGAACGGGTGTCCGACGGGGCCAAACAAGGGGACTTACTCAAATTGGTGCAGCCATTTCGCGAAGAGGAAGGCCGATATCCGTGCAAAATCTTGGAAGGCCTTCAGCAAGGAGACAAAACAAGAATGGTGGGAGATGGTGAAGGTAATGTCACCATTTCAATATTTCTTTTGATTGCTGTACTGAAAAATTTAGGCTCGTCAAACTGAAATATGTTAATTAATTTTCAGTTGCTGTACTGAAAAAATTTAGGGTTGCTGTACTGAAATATGTTAATTAATTTTCAGTTGCTGTACTGAAGGTAATGTCACCCTTTCACTTGCTGTACTGAAATATTTCTTACTGAAAAATGACATTTGCTTTGTGTCAATCAGGCTCAATGGAACATCACAGATGATGTCGATAAAAAAAAAACTCTAAATATAATGAACGATGGGTGGAAGCAATACAAGAGCACACTCGTGACCGAATGGATGAACAAAGGGAAGAATCCGGTCGGACACTTTGACGGGTTGACCCAGGAGATCTGGGATGGCTTCGTAGCGATTAAGCAAACGCCCGAGTTCCAGGTAACTAAATTTATAAAATTGTAACTCTGTTTTTTGTCGATTGATCCTTTTTCTGCCTTACACTAATTGATTGGCTTTGATTAATGAAGGCTGCAAGTGAAAGGGGCAGGAGCACTGTTGCCAAGAACTTGTACCCGCACCATTTAGGGTCAGGCGGGTACGAGGGTAAGTCGGCCGAATTTCAGAAGATACTGGAGTTAAACAAAGATTCCGACTCACCGGTTGTAAAGATCACCAACCCTAGGGGGACGGGTTGGTTCATGGCAAGATCTGAGATAACAGCCGACGGGAGGATTCAACTGCCTGAACAATTGCGGCCCTTGGCTCAGAAAATGGTACTTAATTCTTGTTATAACTTGCGTCATTCAAACAAAATTATAACTGCCTCCATTTAATTAGTCTTCTGTTTTATTCAATTTTTTTAACAGTTGGAGGTGGAGGAGGAGGTCAATTCGGGTGCCCGTACAGTCTCCAGGCAGCATGACACATTGTCTCAAACGCTGGAGAATCCGGAGCACCCGGGTCGGGTTAGGGGTATGGGGGTCCGCGTGGGCTTCAAGGATGCCTTCGGTGGATCAAAATCTCGAGGAAAGCGTGAAAAGCAGGATGTCAAGATGGAGCGGCTCCGCCAGCAAATGCAACAGGAGCATGACAAACAGATGGCGGAGATGGAATCAAGAATCTACGAACGCTTATCCTCTCAGTTTAGGCAGCAATACGAGCACCCACCTCCTATTTCGCCGGGATTTCGGCGCAGCAGTCAAGCTTCCGGGACCTGGGGAGACGCGTTAGATAGTATAAAGGTAATACTAGTTCATAATCACAATTAATTAATTGCTACTTTTTTATTTGTTGTTAGGTAACATTTCCTCTTAAAATGACTACATGATAATTGCAGAGCGCTACCAAATGCAAGCTGGTTATTTGGGTCGGTGCTGTGCCCATTACTATTGCTAAGGGCCTAGTACGTCCAACACCGACAGATGTGGACCATGATCGGCTCAGTCCCGATAATGCTTTCGTGGAGGTCGACTTAGTCATGAAGGAATGGTCGCACACACCTCTTCCTGTCCCGAACGATGCCATGCTCACTATTGATGATGCCCGGATGTCCACTATCCCATGGCCCAAGAATCAGATCATTTTTGATGAGGTAATATCTAAACAATCAATATCTTTTGTTACATTCAAATCCGCTCTTTTGAAATGCTGAAATTGATCCAAAATTTGATACAGGCTGATCAGGAGAGCCATTTGTCACCGGTACACACGGAGAGAGTGCTGGACGTCGCGTCTGATGCGATCGTCGCGACTGATGCGATCGTGTCGACTGTAGCGCCAGGATCATCACACCACTCTCTGGTCACCGCAAAAGAATACAGCCTTTTGCCCCGTGATTGTCGTCTTCTCCATGACAAATTGATCACGGCACCCGACCCAAAAATGGAAATAGAGATCCAGATCCCTCAGGAGACGTTTCTGCACGAAGCATCTTCTGTGATGATATCTTCCAAGGACTTCATGGATATTTTTCATGCCTCGGGTAGTGATAAATGGCTCGATGTGTCTCACATCACCATTTTCGCCATGTAAGTACCCAAATCTATTTATATCAGATGTGCAGTACTGAAATATATGTTCTAATTTAATATGATGATTTTTCAGGTATCTGATCCGATCCATGGAATCTTGGCCGATTGAAAAAAAAAAGAACTTCTCTTTTTTTCTGGATCCCGGCAAAATCAATGCCACGATGGTGGAATTATTTCCCAAGGAGACTGTCGAGTACCTGTGCAAAGCGATGTTCCATTGCGCCGCGAATGACAAGAAATTCATTCTCGTGCCATACCACCAGAGGTTAATTAATTCTAACCTTCAATTTTTAAATTATGTATTACTTATATTTTAATTTAAATAATTACAAAAATGAATTAAATGTGATTATAATTGTGTTTATATTTCTCATGCCACAGCAAACACTGGTGTTTGCTCATCATCATCCCGACTGCAAATCGGTGCTATGGCATGGATTCTTCAAAGCCCACAGATATCACACTAACAACGGCCAAAAACCTCGTCAAACTTATTAAACGGTATGGAATAATTTTCCACTTGGTTGATTTTTTTTCAATTCTAATTAAATTGTGTATCAAAATTGCTAATTACAATCACTTAATTTTGTAAGGGCTTTTAACAAATATGTTAAAGGCGGAGGACAACAAACCGAGGCAAAAGATGTGAAGAATAAGTTGATTTGTGGGTGGTTAGATGTGAGCCCTCTGTAATTATTTTAATTTCATGTCATGTCCAAACAATTATTGTCATTCTAACGTATATAGGCCGATCAATGTAAATTTTCAGTGCCCGCGACAGAACGAGGGTTGGGAGTGCGGTTATTACACGATGTCTTACATGCTTCAATGGATCAAAACAATACAATTCAATTTTCCAAAAGAGGTATGTAATTCATATTAATTTTTCGTTTTATAATATCAATAATAAATCTTGCATCTGCATTTTCTCGTTACTAATCACCTATTTGTAATTGTAGTATTCATCGACAGAGGACGCTTACTCCCCCGAGGAAATCGATGATATTAGAGCTATGTGGGCAAGGTTTTTTTATAAAGAATTTTGTAATGAACAATATGGATTTGTATAAATTCATTGATTAGTGTATATATAGTTTAATTAATTAGTGCAATTAAGAAATTACATTCTGGTAATCTGGTTTTTAGAAAAAAAAAGCTGCATATTTTAATGGCTAGCAAAAGTGGAGGCTAGCCAAAAACAAAAAAAATTAAAAAATAAAAAAAATAAAATCCTACACGGATTTTTAATTCGAAATCCGTGTATATCTCTTCAAGAAATTTTTAAATAAATGAACCTACATTCCTACACGGTTTTCTAATTAATAAACCGTGTATGAAAGTTTCCTACATGGTTTTCTAATTACAAAATCCGTGTACAAATCCAACTAGAGATATACGGTTTTTTAATAAAATATCAACATTCCTACACAGATTTCTAATTGAAAAACCGTGTAGGAATGTTGATATTCCTACACGGTTTTTTAATAAAAACCGTGTAGCTCTAGTTGGATTTGTACACGGCTTTTAATAAATAATCCGTGTAGGTTGTTGATAATTTGTTTATTTTATCATCATTTTCTTGACGAGAGTTACACGGATTTTTAATTAGAAATCCGTGTAGGAATGTTGATATTCCTACACGGATATGTTATTAAAAAACCGTGTAGCTCTAGTTGGATTTGTACACGGCTTTTAATTAATAATCCGTTTAGGTTGTTGATAATTTGTTTATTTTATCATCATTTTCTTGACGAGAGTTACACAGATTTTTAATTAGAAATCCGTGTAGGTATGTTGATATTCCTACACGGATATGTTATTAAAAAACCGTGTAGCTCTAGTTGGATTTGTACACGGCTTTTAATTAATAATCCGTTTAGGTTGTTGGTAATTGCACACGGATAAATATCCGTTTGCAAAAGATGGGACATTCCTACACCCTAATATCCTACACTGCAGGAAATCCGTGTAGCTCTTTGTGATTATCCGTGTACAATCACCATATTCTGTAGTAGTGAACACAACAATTCGTGATACATATAGCTCTAAGGAAGTGTTAACACACGTATATTTTTGTTAAATCATGTATCCATGCATCCAACTTTTTATAAGATTAAATTTGACTGGAGGCGAGCCTTATGCTTTCTAACAAGATTTATTTCGAGACTACAAATGCTTAGTAATAAAAAGCACTAATCCGACTGTTATATTATTTAATCTTTGATGAGTTTTAATTTATAGATTGTTTTTGTATATGGAGCCGAAAGGAATAAATTAAAGTCGAATGCTTTTATAAATAAAATTCAATGGTACTAGCTAGTCATATATATAAATTGTACTTCATCAGAGAAATTATACTTTTTATTTCAAATGATATTCATGCACAAATAATTAATTTGCAACTTAATACTTTTGATGTGTTGGTCATGGCTTACATTATTAATGAATCAAAATAGAAAAGTACTGTGTTTTCATGGCAATGTAATGAATCCACGTAATACATACAAAATTACAAACAAACTGCATGTTATCAAATTCTTCTACAAATTTGGAATGTAATTGATCAAGTATTTATTATCATAATTGACCAGAGACTTCAATTGCTGAATTTTCCATATTGAAACCTCCTCTTGATTGTCCGACAACCGCATAAATTTGTTCAAGTGATGAATTGACTGCAGTACTTTGACTAATGACAATTGCACATGAAAGCTACACGTTCTTGAAGCTTTGATTAGTAAATTAAAGATGCTGTAGGAAATATATCAAAATTTACTAATATAAATAAAGATTTTCTATTGGAAAATTTTAGTGTCATTTCTACAAAATATAAACACATATTTTCGCTTCAATTCCGAGCAGGACTATGTGGCACTAAGCGTTTGACATTCTGTACTCTTAGCATAAAAATAAGTAATTATATCCTTCTACATGAAATCTACAAAGATCGCACGCCGGCACGCGCATGGCACGTTGTGACTCGCAAGCAGCATTTGTTCGGGGTGCACAAACTCATGTAGGGGCCACACATACTGCAGTATATTTTTGAAGTAGAAATATGGGGGTCACGCCGCTCAGATTCCATTAAAAATACATCATTGGTGTAAATTAAAATCGTACTGCAGTACTATTTGGTTTGCCATACGTACTGTTGCTTGCACAGTTATCACTACTTATTCAGAGCGTGTTCGGCTGCACAGTGGGTAGGGAAATGGACACAGGAACAGATTTTTACTGTTCACGTGGGAAAAAAAATTCAGTCTGAGTGAATATTTTTTTTCCCATGGGAACTGTAAAAACTGCATGGGGAGTCACCGAACAGGGCCTCAGAGAACAAAAATGGGCAAAAATCATAGAAATTTGATGCTAGGCAGGGATTTGATGCTAAGGCTATTATTCCTTGACTAGTCGCCATGATCAATAATGCAGGCATTTAATAATTCGATAAGTGACATTTTGCTCATCCAACAGATCGTAGACAAAATAATTACAAAATTTTCTATTTTGTAATTATTACAAAATAGAAAATTACAATCTTGTGTATAATTTTAGCAAAAATATAAGTGACATTTTGCTCATCCAACAGATCGAGATAATTTTATTAGTAATAAATTTATTAGAAAATCATGTCAATCGTAGACAAAATAATTACAAAATTTCTATTTTTTGTGAAATAGCAAGAAAAGTGCCTACTAAAATTTCAATAAACAATGAAAAACATGCCGCTTTTTTTTATTAATACCCCCAAAAATTGTTACAAGCTCAATGTCTCTCCATACGGGTGTCGCACATTCAAAATTTGGAAGCTACGGTTTTGCAAGCATTGCGTTTGGACTGGTTTGCTTCATTCTGAAGTTCAGGTTTTGGCACCATGGTAAGAGCTAGGGTTTCAAATGAGCATGATGGATTAAACAATTTATACTAATTTCAAATCATTTCTAACTATTTCTAATAATTTTCTAAAATGTAAAAATAAAGAAAATAATAAGTAAAAAAATAAAAGATACCTCAGAATCACCTTTGGAGTCGCCTCTGGAGAGCTGAAGGGGTGCTGGTTCGGATTTGAAGATGGTAGAATGAATTGTGAAAGGGCAGGAGAGAGAGAAAACACCCTTATGTAGGGTTTATAGTGAACCGCCCCCCTCTAGGCGGTTTGTTATGGATTGAACCGCCCCTCTCTGGGTGCTCTGGTGGGGAGAGTGAACTGCCCCCCAACTGGGCGGTTAGGGCATTAATAAAAAAAATTTAACCCGAGGGCATTGCTATTTTTTTTTAGTATTTACAAAAAAAGCGGAAAAACATGTACAAGGCAAATTTTCCGAATGGTTATATGATCATCTCTTTTTACATTTGTTTATTATGTCATTAAAATTAAGCATTATAACTACTACTTATTACAAAAATTATGTGGTTTGGTTTCCTTGGAAAATTCTTTGGTTCTCGACTTATTACAAAAGTTATGTCAATGTGCAGTCGTATTGATGATCTACATATATATATGTGCCTCAAAACTAGATTACAATTTCGTGGAAGAGAATATTGGATATGGAATGAGCGCCATATATAATTTTCACGAGGGGCCGAAAGAGGTTGATTAATGTGTGGTCCAATGAGCGCCATATATATAATTTTCAGGAAAATAGCGAGCTAGTCGAGTTGACTTGAATTGAAAAGTCTAGCACTTTGAATTTTATTACTGACGATGAACATTGAAACTTATGGTGTTATCACAAAGATGGAGATGTATGTTTCATCGCAATTGTTTCTATTAAATATATATTGAAGATTTTCAGTAACCATGTTTTGGCTGGTAGCCTGGTACAATCAGGTGTGGCTTTAAAGGGTATTAAGGATCACTTTCCAAAAAAAAAAAAAAAATTTAACTTCGATTAGCCAGTTTTTGTCTTTTTACCTGTATTGAACCAAACACCATGGTGCCAATCAAGTGCAGTTTCATGAAAAAATGAACTTCTAATTTCAATTCTTGGTCACCTCAAACAAATGAAAATAATGAAAAAAAATGAAAACAAAGATGGTAAATTTTCCCAAAATACATCCAGATGTTACATAGATAACATCTAATATGCATTTAATCCAGTAAAACATTTTGTTTTGTTTCAACCGTTAAACGTGGACCTTAAGCATACCTACTGTAGGGGTGAACCTGGCCTGACTTATATTAATTTTTAAGAAAATGAAGCATCCCACTAATGAAAAAACAATTCCTGATGAAAAGTTTTTAAGTGAAGCGCGCTTGAATTAATGCTAGTGCTGGATTTAGTAAGTCTTCTAGTACCATCACTTCATAAAGATGTAATTATTGATTATAATATATAGTTAACAAATGACTAGAAAGAAGAAAGGTGCCACCAAAAAACAGAAATTTTGTGTGGCTAACTTGAAGTACAAATTCTTAGTTTGAAACAATCTGAGCACATTGGGCCCGCAAGACAATGGCGCTTGTTTCTTGTGTAACAATGACAAATCTGTTTCCCATATATTTTAATGTTGTCAAAAGTCAGCAACAATTTGGCATTGGCTGAATACTTCTGATGCCTTTGTAGAATTGAATTTTTGAAAGGGCAAGTTGGGAATTTAGGTTTACAGGGGGCTAGTTTTGGCTGTTTCGTGCCGCATTTGGCATAATTGTGAACATAAGGCAACTGTGTATTGTTTACAGGCCTTGGTTCACTGCTGTGAAACTAGGACTGTTACTCGTACCAAATCTTCTATAGAATCCTTGTAAAAGCTCAGTTTAAAAGAAATTCCAACTGATTTAAGGTGCCAATGGTTCTTTAAATCTGACGATCCACTTGCTCAAATGATCCCAAGGGAGGAGAATCCGGCGGCGCACATCCTGGACTAAGCAATTCTTTCTCTCTTTTTATGTATATATATTTTGATGTTTAACCCAGAATTTACTTGTAGCTGTACTAGTACTACTGTTACTGTCTGCTGTAATTTTGAAATACCAAGTTAAAGCAGGTGTTCTACTATGTTCTATAAGTTATGATGACTCTAAACAGTGTCAGCTCCAATAGACCAGAAAACCTTCCTAATTACAATATTATTTACAAGGCAAAAGCGATTCACATGGCCATGGTGGGACTCGAGAATCTTGGCAATGTCCACATGCGGTTGTAAGGTTGAGAGGTGCGGATGTGGTTGTACCTTCCTGATTACAATATAGCTGCATTAGTTACTAATTTCAGTCCTTATCTAATCAGATAAATTTTACAGTTGTATATTCCTAAATTACAGGGTTGTATATGTAAAATTGTGGATTGTCACTTGTCAGTGATCCCTTATTGGATCGGATCTTCTTGGCTATCTTCAATGCATTGATATCAAAAATTTCAGACCTCACATGTTCATCTAAGGACCATGACTTTAATTTTGTAAACCTTGTGTTAAAATATTAATTACCAGAATTAATGAAGTACATACCTTAAATTGCTTGCCAAATAGGATCTGGCATGCTGCTGATAATGTCGTTTTTGTCAGAGAGAACATGCCTTTTAGCCTTCATCCTTCAATCTTACAAGTATGTCCTGTATGACAATAAACCAATGTTGTTATTAGATGCAATTCTAATTTGGTATATATGTCAAGATAGCATCATAGCAAACATAATATATGGCAAATTAAGTATTGTAACACAGTATGTGCATGTCAGTAGACCATTATTCTCGCCTTTAGTTGTTCTTTTCAAAAAGAAACTATGCAAAATAAACCCACTTCTATTTTGTAAGGTGAAACTAAACACATCAAAGGGCACAGATAATAGTTGCGCTCTTTGATAAAAAAAAAATTCACAGCAAAGTATACATTAAATATAAAAAATAAATTATATATATGTCTATTATATATATATAGAGTAGAACTAGGGTGCTCCTAAGTTCACCCAACCTCTTGTGAACTTGACTCTAAAATATATTGAATCGACTTTAAACGATGAATCCAAACCGTTGAAACCCTTCTACCTAATGAGTGATGCGTCTACATGTGAAAGTTTTAAAGTTTCGAATTAATTTAATATAGAGTCAAGTGGTCAAAAGTTTAAGATTTATAAATTAATTTTAATGCATTTATTTTTTGGACTTCTTTGACCACTTGACTCTATATTAAATTAATTTGAAACTTTAAAATTTTCACATGTAGACGCATCAATCATTAGGTAGAAGGATTTCAACCGTTTGGATTCATTGTTTAAAGTCGATTCGATATATTTTAGAGTCAAGTTCACAAGAAGTTGGGTGAACTTAGGAGCACCCTAGTTCTACTTTATATATATATTGTTTTATTATTTTAATTATGAGGAGAGTTCCAATGCCTCATCTCTTCATATCTTATTCATGCCTCACATCCTATATCTTTATTTTTGAAGTCTAAACAGTTGATCTAAATCGCTCAACATGATCTCCATGATAAAATATGTTTGGAGACCAAATTTTATTATTTTTTTTGGAAATTTTTTACTATTTTTTAGATTTATTGAAAATTGCTGCTTTTCAAACAAATATGGAGTATAAAAAAACAATGATTTTCAATAAATCTAAAAAACTAGTAAAAAATTTCCAAAAAATATAAAATTTGTTCTCCAAGCATATTTTAACATGGAGATCATGTTGAGCGGTTCGGATCGACTGTTTGAACTTCAAAAATCAAGATATAGGATATGAGGCATGGATGAAATATGAGAAGATGAGGCATTAGAACCCTCCTCTTTAATTATATTATTAATTCATATAATATAAAGTATATATCAAAATACAAAACTATAGCCAAGTATACATTAAATATAAAAAAAATACTATCTTCTAACAACAAATGTGAAGGGTAGTTCTCCGCAACGTTAAAATAATTTGGTTTTTGCAAACCATGCACTGTGTGGGAATGTATGCACGGTGTACGGTAGACCATGCGTATCTCAAATGTGTCAGAGATGTATCGCTGCGAGTCAATATGTATCGAAAAAAGTTACGTAAGTTGATATTTGATATGTATCGGTGTTGTATCTGGTGAGTATCGTTATCGTTATCGTTATCGATATCCGATACCGGTACAAAACTCATATAGGAATATCAGGTAACATAGGTTCACACAGATTCACATTGACAAAAAAAAAAAAAAATCAGGGCAGGCCACTTCAAAATAACATAGGTTCACACAGATTCACACAGATTCACATTTATCGGTGTGGTAACATAGGTTTATCGTTATTGATATTTTATTTTTGGGAAACCAGACAATTTCACCGGCACCACTTCAAATACGGTACGATATTTAGTTGAAACGTCCGATTAACATTCAGGGCCTGTTTGGCTGCATTCCCGCGTGTTACTGTTCACGCGGGAAAAAAAAATTCAGTTCAACTAAATTTTTTTTTTCCCACGTGAACAGTAACCCGCTGTTTACTATTTACCCGTTCCTGTGCCCATTCCCGTTCCCGGGCTGCAGCCGAACAGGCCCTCAGATCGTGCAAATAACTTCAAGATACCAGCCTATTACGGGTGCCCGAATCGAAATGCCAGTCAGCCGACTGGACATCATACCGCCCCAAATCTGCGTACCCATTTTTACAGCGCTGAATTCTGTGCGTACAGCGCGTTTGAGAGGAGGGAGAGGGAACAGAATACAGCACTGTAAAAATGGGTACGCCCAAATCCGTCTCTCTCCTGCCCCTCTTTTTCCTTCTGGGCACTGCCCCCGCTTCCTCCATCTAAAACCTCCTCTCTCTCTCTCTCTCTCTCGTCTCGTATCTATCATCTCATATTTCGAGAATTTACTCAGCTACGCAGCCGACTAAGCTCAAATTCGGTCAAAATTCTTACATTCTTCTCTAAACCCTGAACCTACCAGCAGAGAGTGAGAGTGGGAGGATGAGTCTGAATCTATTTCTGAGGAGGCTCCGTCACCTCAATCAATTCAAATCCAATACACCATTCTCTTCCTCCATCCATTGCCTCCTCTCCACCTCCACCACTACCACTCCACCCCCACCCCCACTCCCTAACCCTCACTTTTCTGTTGAATACCTCATCCAATCGTGTGGGCTCCCTTCAGATGCCGCCATCCGGGCTTCCAAGAAGATCCAGCACCTCAAATCCCCCAATAACCCTGATGCAGTGCTCCAGTTCCTGAGACAAACAGGCATTAGCGAATCTGACATCACAACTTCCGTGTCGCGGAACCCTCGCATCCTTTGCTCTAGTGTGGAGAACATCTGGAGACCAAATGTGGCGAAGCTACAAGAGGTCGGCATCTCCATTGAAGACATCGCATGTATCATGTCACGCTGCCCTGGGGTGTTTAAGTTCAATTTTGTGCCAAAAGTTGACTTCTGGATGCACGTTCTAGGCTCGGTAGAGAATCTTTCTCTGGTCCTCAAAAGGCGGGCAGCTCTCCTCTATAGCAGCTTGGAAAAGGTCATTGTGCCCAATTTGTCCTTCCTTATAAAACAATGTGGCTTATCTCTTTGTCAAATTGTCCGGCTGATTAAGTGCCAACCTAGATTTATCAACTCGAGGACTGAAGATTTGAAGATGAAAGTTAAGAGAGCTGAGGAGTTAGGCTTTGCTTGTTCATCACCAATGTTTGTGTGTGCATTACTTGTTGTAGGCAGTCTGAACCAGCACATCATAGATGCCATGCTAAATAACTTGAAAAGCCTTGGGCTCTCACAAGAGGAGGTAACCACTCTTGTCCGTACAAGCCCTATGGTATTGAATCTAAAAGAGGAGACAATGTGTTCCAAAATACAGTTTCTGATAAAGGATGCGGGTTGTGATAAGCTACAATTGGTCAGAAATCCAATTCTTCTCACCATGAGCTTAGAGAAGCGACTGATCCCCCGCAGCCTTGTCCTGAAGCTTCTGGAATTGAAAGGATTGCCAGTGTCAAAAGGTGGTTTTTATTCTTTTGCAAGCCTAAGTGAGAAGCGGTTTCTCGAGAAAATTGTTCTTTTATATGAACACGCCATTCCGGGGTTGCATCGAGCCTACACTGATGCTGTTTCTGGGAAAACATCAGCCAAGGAATGTTTTATGAATATCACAAATTGATTTGCCTGTTATTTAGGTTTATATTTTTATTCCTTACCTTTTACTCTCTTTCTTCATTATTTTCCATTCAAGTAAGCATTTATTTGTGATATATGGGTTACTACAAGTTAATTCAGTTGCTTCAGTTGTTGTAACTCTTGCATCCTCGTTGAAATCAATCTATTTTAAAAAGAAATTTTGGCTTTGTTGCTTGTCAGCAATGTTGGTTCAATTGTGACCATAAAGCCACTGCATATTGTTTGCAGTACAATTGATTGAGTATTTGACACAGCCAATTTTTGACCGGATTTCAATGAGCCCCTTAATACACTGCCTTGTTGTGTCAGTAACTAAAATTCCAACTGATTTAAGGTGCCAGTGGTTCTTTAAATCTGACGATCCACTTGTTCAAATGATCCCCAAGGGAGGAGAATTTGGCATCCGTGGCACACAACTGGACTAAGTAATTCTTTCTTCTTGATTTTTTTTTAAATATTTTGATGTTTGACCCAGAAATTACTTGTAGCTGTACTAGTACTACTGTTACTGTCTGCTGTAATTTTGAAATAGCAAGTTAAAACAGGTGTTCTACTATGTTCATTGCTATCTCTCTTTGCTGATGGGGCTGCATGAGTAATCTCTAATATGACTAGTCCTGCTGTTTCTATTTTTCTTTTCTTTTTATTTTTGCAATATTTTTTGTCATTATAATTTTTATTCTGCATATATCTGGCTACAACCTGGGTTTAGACTTAAAAGGGGGCATCTTATATTGTGCTAATCAGTAGGGTTCCTAAAGCAAGCTGATGAAATGCTTGTTTTCTTTGCTTCTGATAGGAAAACGGAGACAGGTGACAGTGTGGCAGTTCTTGCAAAATGTTAGACGTGTTCTTTTTGTTGAATTTAGTCTGAAAATCATTGTAACCATGTATTGGTTTCTTCTTTTTGGTGAAACAGAGTCAATTGGATGTATTACTTGACTCTTGCAGCTGTAATCGCACAATTTGGATAGTCTCAGCCACAGAAGGAAAAATCGGAATTGGAATCAAAATCGGTCTTTTGACCGTGGGATCCAAATTGGATCGGAAACTCGGATTTTTTTTGCCAGAAGCTCATACATGTTTTGAATGGATTGGATATAGTATAAATTACAACATATATATAGCTAATTATATTTTCTAGCAACAAAAGGTTGTATGGTGTAGTGGTAATCTTGTTGGATGTTATAGAACTTTTGCCTGGTTCAAGTCACGCTCCGCTCAAAAAAATTTGATTGATGGGTATAGCGTGTTTTGTCCGAATTTCACTGAAATTGGACCGTTTCGGCCGAAATTTGATTGAAATTTAACCATTTCGGCCAAAATTTGATTGAAATTTAACTGTTTCGGCCAAAATTTGATTGAAATTTAACCGTTTCAGCCAAAATTTGACTGGTATCAACACATACTATGTAACTCGGACTGAAATCGGATGGTATTGTCCGATTCCGGTCCTGATTGGCCGATTCCGCGCCAGAACGGCCGGTTTTTCTTTCTATGGTCTCAGCGACCTGCAAACTGACACGTTTGATCTAAATGTGATCGAACCACCAAAAATCACAAGTTTCATTGGGCTTGTTCGGCATTCCTCTTTGAGGAATGGAGGATTAAAATTTTAATTCTGGTTATGAAAGATATATTCAGTGAGGTGGTAGACTTAAGAATGAACGCTAAGTGTAAATAAAGTATACATTATAGTATGTAAATACCAAATTATCCCTGGCATGGTGTTGTTATGTACTAGTTCACATTGTTAATTGGTACTGATACTAACTGTTACAAGTGGTTCAAAGACTTTGGAATCCCATTATATTAATTAGCAGCTACACTGGCACAAGAAATTAACTTTAACTAAATTTTAACGTAATAAAAAATTGATACTCGGTCAATTTTGAGGCAGCACAACGAAATAATTTTCAGTGATACAAAGCTTCCCACCTGTATAGTTAGTAGAGCTAAGGAGGATGCAAGATTGTGGCACAGGTTCTGTAAAAAGAGAGGACCAGTAGTACCGGCGGTACAAGGGGTAGGATAGATGGGTACACATCAAACAACAGTGAGATTTGATTAAGAATTGTGATGTAATTAGGACACGTGGTTGTAAACAAATTTATTAATGCATCCTTGGTAGTCACTACCAAGTTTTAAAAAAAAAAAAAAAAATTGATACTCTGATTGAGGAATTTAAAAATTAAATTGTTAATCAAGATCTAGGAAAAGAAATGCCGATTTATAAAAAATATATATTAAAAAGAAGATATTTTACATGGCACTAGTTGGTTGTTTGGTGCTGTGATGGATATTTTATAGCTGAAATTTAAAGTTGGATAGAAGAATCAAGTATAATATGACTAGGCATGTTTAAAATGTGTGTAATATGCATTGCATAGATTGACAGGTACAACAAATCTTTAAGATGTGTGCCTGATATATGGTAGATAAAGAGATCAAGAAAGAAATTAATTGGCTTCGAAAATTTATAGGTAAAAGATGAACGTGATATTTGATTTCAATTATTGAGCAATATATTTAATTCAAGAAATTTAAAAATACTACAAATAATTGTCATTTCATAGTTAAATATATGTTTTTATATTAAATAATTATAAAGAAATGATGTTATCATTTTACCGGGTATCTATACAGGTGTTGGGTCGGGTTCGGTTATAGGTTGGATAGTTAAATCAAGCTCATATCCTATCAATTGCTGTATCGGTTCCGGTTCGGATATAAATCGGATATTAAATTATTAATTTTGTAACCATACCCTTGATTTAACCGGTTATATTTTTTAAACCATATTCTATCTAAATTAATCGGATCCTGTTCGGTTCCGAATCGGATCAAGGTAATCGAAGAAAAGTAGCACCTCTAGTTACGATTTGATGGCAAATGGTATTAAGTCCTACAAACTACAGTGAAGATCCAATTTCAAAATTTGAAAAAAAAATGAATTAGAGTTTAAAATTGAAAAGAGGTAGTGCAGTGATCGCGAACTTTATAATAATATAAAGTGAAATTTATGTATATATGCATCATTACTAGATGATTTAAAAATTTATTCATCATATTTTTCAAATTAGTTATTTTCAAATTATTTTCTTAATATTCTCATTTTTTATCAATAGATTAAAATACATATTAATATTTAATAACAAAAAGGATAAATTGAATGACTCAGGTGATCAATGTTAGATTATTTTGTTACTTTTCTCATTTTTTATTTAATTAATTGCTTATAATTCTAAATAATGAATGTTAGCATTGTTCAATCCGAATGAATTTTTTTTCACACATCTTTAAGAATTCTACTTGTTTCGCTACCCACTGTCCACTGACTTGCATAGACGGGCCCACCCGAACAGAAAAAATTGACAACAAATTTTTTTGTTTTAAATGAAAGAAAAAATTAACTTTAACATTATAATAAAATTATATTCTGATTAAAATTATTAGCTCACATTATAATAATTTATTTTGTTTTTCTAAATTTCTCCAAAATGACAAGTCTCATTCTTCTCCAATTAAATATTAGCTCACATGCATTGAGAAAAATAAAAATTAGACCAGGTCTATTCTTTTCCTTTTCGAAATCCAGACAATTTCTCTAGCATCGGTTCAAATTCGGTACGATATTTGGTAATGTTATTAGAACTGGACCGGACATCGACCCGGTAAAGCTCCGAGTCATTAGTTCACTAGTCAGACCGGTGGATCCACAAGTTCAATTACTGGTTTTTTAAAACAATTACAACTTATAATCTGGAATTCTAGCAAGGTTATTTACTTTTACGTTAAAGTCCTTACAATAATGAATGTCATATATTACAAAATAACCATTCTAAATTCAGAAAGTTTGTATAGAGGCTCTTATAATCACAATATGATATCAGTACTCGTCAATGACATTGTTGAGAAAAATAATGGTTTCGAATGAGATACAACTAAAACTATTCTTATGCCTCAAACATCAGATTTCTTAATGAAATTACATGTTCAAACTTGAATCAATCAAAGTGTTAAAGAAAGAACCTCTTTCTTTTGCTGGTTTTGATCTTCTTATTCTTCAATCCTTTGTGTTTGGTTGAATTAAATTATAAGCTCTAAAATCCAAAAAGATGGCACTATCTTTGAAAATTTAACAATTCCACTTCTGATTAGCTTGCTTTTTAAATTTGTAAACATAGATTTCCCCATACCTAGCACCAAAGTATGAGAATTCAACTGTCGGCTTAAACGCTCAAAATTACATCAGGGATCTAGATCCTTGGTGATGCCAACTAGTACAAAAATTTATACTTGTAGAAAAGCACTTTCGTTTGAGCATTTCATCAAACACCTTGACAGCACTTTGGTTTTGAATCAGATATTCAGCCGGTTTGAGATTCGGAACGACCTAGGGGCAGTATTATTGAGCTTTGAGATTCGTGCCAAGATAAAAAGAATGGTCCGGATTCACTAATTGTAAAAGATTTCCCAATGGAGAGGATGTGAATTCCAATCGGTCTCTCTTCTTCGCACGGACAGAGATCACCTGCCCCCAGTGAGACTGACAAGTTGGTCCAGACGGGTTTATAAATTTAGATATTAGTTTTTAGTTTTGATGTGGCCCACGTTTCAGTGACTCAGGGGCAGAAAAATCCTGCCCCCTGGGGGGCAGAGAATTCAATCCCTCTTCGCACTGCCTCCGCCTCCTTTCCATCATCTCTAATTTCGGTCAAAATCCTTACTTCCCTAAACCCTAAACCAACCAGCAGAGAGTGAGAGTGAGAGTGAGAGTGAGAGTGAGAGTGAGAGTATGAATCTGAGTCTGAATCTATTTCTAAGGAGGCTCCGATCCCTTCCTCCATCCATCCATCGCCTCCTCTCCACCTCCACCACTACCACTCCATCCCCACCCCCTAACCCTCACTTTTCTGTTCAATACCTCATCAAATCGTGTGGGCTCCCTTCAGAAGCCGCCATCCGGGCTTCCAAGAAGATCCAGCACCTCAATACACCTGATAAGCCCGATGCAGTGCTCCAGTTCATGCGACAAACGGGCATTAGCGAATCTGACATCAGAACTTCCGTGTCATGGAACCCTGGCATCCTTTGCTCTAGTGTGGAGAACATCTGGAGACCAAATGTGGCGAAGCTACAAGAGGTCGGCATCTCCATTGAAGACATCGCATGTATCGTGTCCCGATGCCCTAGGGTGTTTCAGTTTAATTTTGTGCCAAAAGTTGACTTCTGGATGCGGGTTCTTGGCTCAGTAGAGAATCTTTCTCTGGTCCTTAAAAGGCGGGCAGCTCTCCTCCATAGCAGCTTGGAAAAGGTCGTTGTGCCCAATTTGTCCTTCCTTCAAGAGCAATGTGGCTTATCTGTTTGTCAAATTGCCCAGCTGATTAAGTGTCAACCTAGACTTATCAACTCGAGTACTGAAGCTTTGAAGATGAAAGCTAAGAGAGCTGAGGAGTTAGGCATTTCTCGTTCATCACCAATGTTTGTGTATGCATTAGTTGTTGTAGGCAGTCTGAACCAGCAAATCATAGATGCCAGGCTAAATAACTTGAAAACTCTTGGGTTCTCACAGGAGGAGGTAACCACTCTTGTCAGTACACACCCTATGGTATTGAATCTAAAAGAGGAGACAATGTGTTCTAAAATACAGTTTCTAATAAAGGATGCGGATTGTGATATGTTGCAATTGGTTAGAAATCCACGTCTGTTCACGTTGAGCTTGGAGAAGCGGCTGATTCCCCGCAGCCTTGTCCTGAAGGTTCTGGAGTCGAAAGGATTGCCAGTGCCAAAAATTCGTTTGCTTTCTTTTGCAACACAAAGTGAGAAGCGGTTTCTCGAGAAAATTTTTCGTTCATATGAACACGCCATTCCGGGGTTGCACCGAGCCTACACTGACGCTGTTTCTGGGAAAACATCAGCCAAGGAATGGTTTAAGAATATCTTAAAATGATTTGCTTGTTATTTAGGTTTATATTTTTATTCCTTATCTTTTACTCTCTTTCTTCATTATTTTCCATTCAAGTGAGCACTTATTTGTGATATGCTAAAATGACTGTAACTCTTGCATGTCCTCATTGGAATGAATCTATTTTAAAAAGAAATTTTGACTTTGTAGTTTGTCAGCAATGTTGATTCAGTTGTGACCATAAAGCCACTGGGTTTAGATTACAGTACAATTGATCTGAGTATTTGAGAGAGCCAATTTTTGAACAGATGTCAATGAGCCCCCAATGCCTTAATTCACCGTCATGTTGTGTCAGGAACTAAATGGTATGCTTCCTAATGATTTGGGATATGTTATGGAGAGAACTTCCATAACATTTGTGATGTTGAGCATGCCTTCCTTACATCGCAGTGGACCCATATTTATCCTTCAGAAAATGTAGGCCACCTACAGATCCGAACCCAATTTAACCTGTCTTATTAAGAACCTGCTATTGTTAAGACGCTGATTACAAAATTGTAATTATTGCTTGAACTTGTATGTTAAGACGCTGGTGTAGGGTGTATGTTTCAGTAACCCTGTAGGTAGTCTGGTACAATTAGGTGTGTCTTCTAGAAGAGGTTATTAAGGATCACAATAAAAAAATTGTCTTTCATTAGCCTGTTTTTGTCTTTTTTACCTGTACTGAGCCAAGAACCTTGGTGCCATTCATGTGCGGTTTCGGGAAAAAAAGGAACCTCTAATTTCAATTTTTGGTCACCTCAGGCATATGAAAAAAAGAAAAAGAAATGAAAATAAAGTTGGGAAATTTACCCAAAGTACATCATTCGTGTGGCTAATCTGAAGAACAAATTTATTGTTATAATAATCTGAGCACAATGGGCGGGCAAGACAATGGGTGCTTGTCTCTACTGTAACAGTGACAAATCTGTTTCACATATATTTTAACAATTTGGCATTGGCATTGTAGGGATTTTTGTACTTCTGATGCCAGTTCTTTTGAGAGTTTTTAGAATGGGGTTTTTGAAAGGGCAAATTGGGAATTTGGGTTTAGAGGGAGTTAGGGCTGTTTGGTGCTGCATTTGGATGGATGGTATTTGAGAAAAGAGGGATGCCCTACTATGTGCATTGCTCTCTCTCTCTCTCTTTAATCTCTAATATGATTAGTCCTGCTGTTTATATTTTTCTTTTGTTATTATTTTTGCAATATTTTTGGTTATTATAATTTATTATGTCTATTTCTGGTTACAACCTGGGTTAGACTTGGAGGGTGCATCTTATATTGTGTTACTCAGTATTGTTCCTTCAGCATGCTGATGAACTGCTTGTTTTATTTGTTTCTGATAGGAAAACAGAAACAGGTGACAGTATCATTTCTTGCAAAAAAAATTGGAAGTATTATTTCTGTTCATTTAGTGTACGAAGATTCTGTATTTTGTTTTGACAAATTCAAACAAATTAAGTAATGTACGAGAGTAAGTAAAAATAGATCGTTTGGATGTACTATGAGAATTATGACGGGAGATTTTTAAATTGCAAAAATATGTCATTATTTTCAATTTTCGTGAGAAAATATAAACAAATATTAATAAATATTTAGATAATTTCGAGAGTTTTTCTTTTTATTATTTGATTCAACATAAAATTATTTTATAGTTCCTCATAAAAAAATTCTTGAGTTTTATCTTCATAGAATATTTGCATAGTATGATCTTTTTACAATTGAGTATATTAATTAAATTTATCGGTCATAACTTTGTAATTTATGAATTCTATGATTCTATCAAATGAAGAATTATTTCAAATATAATAAATTATAGATTAAAATAAATTAATAGGATTATTAAAACATTATAATACATATTGTTAACAATAACAGTTGCGAATATTTTAGAGAATTAGAGATGAGACTGTCCACGCAAAAAAAAATAGTTGGGAAAGAGTTTTTTCCTGTAAAATCCGCATGGCATGATGCATTTGGAGAATAGTTCAGAGCGAGTCTATGGTAATATGCATATCACGGGTTGATCCGTAATACGGTTCAATATTTTCTTTTTTAAAATTTTAATAGTCGATCTGAACCGTTGAACATGATTTTCATATGAATATATAGTTACAGACCGAATTTTATATTTTTTGGAATTTTTTTACTATTTTTTAAGGTAGGTAGAACATTACTT
>CAXKVW010001433.1:0-44698 GCA_964058825.1 Carex arenaria
AGTTGTTGCAATTAATATAACACATTTTAAAGGACCTCCTTGGAAAAAATGAGAACCCTAGACAAACGGAAAATGGACCTGTGCGATGTCATGAGGGAGGGAAGATGGAGAGCAGCAGATGTCGGCCCTAGCTGTTGCAACTCTGCATTCTCTTTACTTCTTCTCCCTTCGCCTTCCGTCGTCTCTCCGGTCTCACTCCCTTCCCTCAGGTCTCGCTCTCTCGGACTCGGATTTATCTTATCAGGCTATTGCATAATCTCACATACTTTAAATCCATTTTCACTTTTTTCGACAAGCGGTGCTAGTCTAAGGTTCGAGAAATCTTACAGCTGAGGAATACGTGTTTGACATTCTGCAATTTTCTTTTATTCTGTCCTTGGATATTTGAACAAAATCTCTAAAAATTTCAGACAATATTGGAATGGTGTTACTTTTATTCGAAATCTACACCCTCTCAGTTTGCTCACTCTGTTGCCTTGTATAGTATCTCAATCGCAATTATGTTTTTCATTTTTCTAGGTAATAATTGCTTTTCATTTTTCTAGGTAATATTTGGGGTATAGGGTTTATGGATCTTTTGAGGGTTTTGTGCAGAAAATTGGACAAGTGATCCTAAAATTATTTGTGTGTTGGGTTCATGTTTTGTTAGCAATGTGTTCTTTCTCTAAATTCCAAGTCTTTCTCCTTCTGTATAAAATGTATGGGGCATGCTTCATAGGTTAGAGTTCACCTCAGCATTGCTTAACTTCTTTTATTTTCCTGCAATCAATTTTTCTGTTTCCATAAATAGTTGTTTCTAAGTTCTTTATATTGTTTTTTGGAACTAGACAGGTCATTTGGAAGCAAGTGCTAGGAGACCTGTTCTGACCAGAGTTGGCAATAGTTAAGTTGTGACTGGGGAAGGGGCATCCACATCTTCATCTTTTCAAGCTCCATCATCATTTAATGTATGTAGTCCATCAAATTAGTAGAAGACATTCGCCGCCTCTACAACCCAATGCTGTAATGACCCTTAAGCACACACCAGGTACACAAATAAACATCCAAAAATGAATAACAAAACCCTCTCCAATCTCGGCTCTCACATGGTGCGCCGCCTCTTCTCGGCAACCGGAACCCTCTTTAATCCCTCCACCACCCCCACCCGAACCTCAACTCCTAATCCTAACCATAACCCTTCTCTCCCTGTCTCCCGTTCCTCAGCTGCGCTTGCTGCTGCCAAATCAATCCTCCCTTTTCTGGGTTGCAAGCAGCGCAAGAAGCTACGCAAAAAGCTCTCCAGTCCGCGTGTTGCTCCTATCCAGCGTGAACCCTCCTTTCGAGATTTCCCTTCCCTGGATGCAATCCTCGACAGAGATGCTGCTTTTCGTTTCCTTAACCGCACCAAATCCTACCTCTCCTCCCTCTTTTCGCCTGTTCTCCCTCTGCCCACTGCAGAAACACATTACCGCGAACTCGGTTTCCCACGAGGCCGCAATGTTTACAAGTATGCCCTTCGCCATCCCCTCCTTTTCCACCTCCCTCAGATCGGTGAGGTACCTCATCTCTCATTCACCCCTCTCATGAAATCCCTCCTTGCCGAAGAAAAAACCCTCTTTGATTTGCTCGAGGCCGAACGAATGACCACAATTCGTAAGCTTTTGATGATTTTTGTCAACCACCGTGTACCGCTAACTAAGCTTCAGCATTGTCGGGCTTTGTTTGGTCTACCAGATGACTTCCCTTACAGGGTTCACACATATCCCGAGTTCTTTAAAGTAGTAGTAGACCCTGATGGCCGGCAAGTGCTTCAATTGGAAAGTTGGGATAAGAATCTAGCTGTCAGTGCATTAGAGAGAGAATTCATGTCAGATGAAGCCCAAGCTAAAAAATTATTTCGTTTCTATATCCCTCATAGAAAAGGACTGCTGTTTGATGATGTGGAGAGGAGGGAATTGGATAATATCACGACTTTCCCCATGATCTCTCCTTATTCTGACGGCTCAGGTTTCAAATCATGGACAGTTGAGGCTGAGAAATACCGGGTCGGGTTGATACATGAGTTCCTGAGCCTGACACTGGAGAAACGAGCCTGGATTCATGACATAGTGGAGTTCAAGGAGGAGCTTTGTCTGACAAAGCGGACCTATGAAATGTTGCGAAAGCAACCAAGAGCTTTCTATCTAGCTGGTACAGAGATGAATTGGGCTGTGTTTCTGAAGCATGCGTACCAGGATGATGGTACTTTGATTGACAAAGACCCGCTTGTAGTGTTCAATGAAAAATTGCAGAAGTATGCCTGTATGACAGAACTTGATAAAGAAACACGGTAAATTATAGATAGGAGTTTCTGAAATATCATCTTCATATTTTTGGCCTGTTGTCTTACCTGTGTGGAAGATTAAATAATCTGTATTATAGAGCTTTGTCGAGCACCAAGGTTCTTTTCATATTTTAAATCACCGTCAATTATACGTCTAGAGTATCAAGCTTCTTTGTACTCTCAACTTTAAAACCTATTGGATTAATTTCGAACGACGAATCCAAACCGTTGAAATCCTTCTACCTTACGAGTGATGCGTCTAGATGTGAAAATTTTAAAGTTTTAAATTAATTTAGTATAAAATCAAGTGGTCAAAATTATAAGGTTTTTAAATTAATTTTAATGCATTCATTTTTTGAAAACTTTTTGACCACTTGACTTTATACTAAATTAATCTGAAACTTTAAAATTTTCACATGTAGACATATCACTCGTAAGGTAGAAGGATTTCAACGGTTTGAATTTGTCGTTCGAAGTTAATCTGATAGATTTCAGAGTTAAGAGTTCAAAAGGACTTGGTACTCCAAGGAGCACCTTAGTTCTACTCCTATTTCATTCATTGGCAGCAACGAACAAGAAATGTTAGAAAATGTGGAAAGCTGTATCAATGGAGGATGTACATACGGCTTGGAGGGAGATGACAAAAAAAAGGAGGATTCGTTTTATTTCTTATAAAAAGAACTGATTCTTTACCTCTTTTGCGTTCATTCCATGTTGAGTACTAAAAAGCCTACAAATATTGATCTACTGTTGTAGTCCGGCCATATTTAACATGTTCAATTAACCATATGATGAAACAACGGAAAAAAAATTGTGGACTCATCAAAGTTTCTATCTAAATCCACTCTAAATATCAAAACTATTTCAGATTAATATTCTATATAAATAAAAAAAATTTAAAATATTTACATCAATAAAACCACAACAGGTCAGCAGTTGAGGAAATAACATTGGTAGCGGAAAAAAAATAACAATAAAATTGTCCGTCTTTTCTTAATGCTATTGTTATCAACTAGAAATGTCATACAAAATTCAAATAGAAGAATCTTTGTATTTCCTTAAAGAGTACTGCTAACAAAACACCTGCATCTCCACTAGGGGGATTATCAAAAGTCCCTATTGATTTCACAACTCGAACGGAATATTTTAATTCTCAATAAATTTGGTCCTAAATGATGAAACATAAATTAGATCAAATGTTATAGTTTAAAGACTGGTGTAATTCCAAGGAGCACGAAGCATTGTCTCATGACAATTGCAGTAGCCTGGCACAAAAGCAATCGGCTCGTCTCCTCTGGTGACTCAATGACCTGAAAGAGAAAGAATGTTTCCATCTTATAAACACCTCAATACTTCTTAAAATATACAAATGTGTGATCTCCAATTCTCAAATTGAAGGCCTATTTTAAAAAAATCAAAGCATTTCAAGCTACCCCCCCTTCAATGTTGGAACACAGAAATGGGTGCAACAACTTAAAAATCAACTCAGGAATAGCCATACCCTGCAATTGGTGTAGAATTGATTGAATATCTCTGACAAATTATATAGGTACTCGCATAAAACATTGGGTAAGAGGTTGTTGCATGCCTCCTCGACCACCTGGAAATGGAAAAACAAATAGAGTATTACCAAACCATTATTAACCTAACAAATGTCAAACATACTGATGCAAAATTTTAATATAAATCTCTACCTCTGCAAACTGGATTAAATGAAGTGCCAGGACACGCTCATCAGGATGGTCCAGTGTTATTGTTCCAGTCTGTAAAAAGAGGAAGAATCATTTGTAACATTATACAATGACAATAAACTAGTCTTTAAGTAGGCAATGCAGAGAAGACTAATTAGCATAAATAAGGACCCTGAACAAATTTTAAGCAAAGTAAAAAATAAGATAAAAAATAATAATTTAATAAAATATAACCTGCTGTAGTGTGCTTATGTCCTTGTTTGACTTCTTAACAATGGAACAAATACGAGCATGCGCATACTCCAGATATACAGCCGTATTACCCTGACAAATGAGAATAAGAAAATTATACAGATGGCAGAAATGCAAAACTACATTACATATCATATTACCACAATATGAGTTGACATCTGCTGCTCTAGTTGCGATGGCGGCGCAAAACCACCAATAGAATAGTTGAGATCCCAACACTCCCCCCCTCCCCGCAACATACCTGACCACCCCTTCTAAAAGCACAGCATATCACCCCTGCCAGCACAACTGGAGCAGCAGATTCAAACTTCCGAAGTATCAACTAAAACATAATATACAAATTCTATTGCCAGGCCAGACAATTCTGACCCTCATTTTTCAGTAATAAAACTAGAGGTTAAAACTGTAGTTGGAATATGCACAACATTTTTCAAGGCACAGATGAAAATTTGACAATACGATACCAGAAAAGAAAATGCGATCACTACCTGATTTTTCAGCATTTGGTCAAAGCTGAATGTATAATTTGTTAATCTATTATTCTTCAGATCTGCATATCTGCATGGAGCAACACATGAAATTTACAAATAACAATCAGTTTCAGAGACAACTACAATTATGAAATTAGTAAATAGTGAACTTTTATTTGTTAATGATGCATGGATGAAAATTGAATACTTTAATAGAAGTGATAATAATCCCACAGAATGGAACACTATGTACAGGCAATAAACATGTTGATAATATTGAATGCTGAAGAGGCTTGGTCCAGTGCTGAACTGGCAAATAATGGATTGATGGCAAACTTTTTGTGCATGGTTTTACTTTTGAACTTAGAAACTTGTGTAGTGGGGTGGCAGTAGCTTTTTTACCCACAGATTTTGGGGGTTGTCCAAAAAATCTGTGTTCCTAGGGTGGGTGCTTGGCTTTTGCACACATTTTTTCTAGGACTTCTTTCATGAGATTCATTTATTCAAGAAAATAAGATACAAGTCATCCATTTAGAACAAATACAACTTTTAATTGTGACTGGGTGTATAAACAGTCCTACAAAATTAGGTCATATGAAAGCTTACTTGACAGCACCATAACCAACTGCCTCAGCAGTTTTGTCAAGCTCTTCATCTGTCCAATCACCAATTGTACCTGGCCAAATAATTAAACCAGGAAACTTTAACTTGAATTTTATAGATTAATTAAGAAAATAAAGGAAAATTTTGTATAGAGAGAGTAATAAAATTCCCATGATGAGTAACCCCGAAAAGGCTCTGAAGTTTCTCAATAGGAAATTACCCAGCACATACCTACAATACGTGGGAAATATGTACAGCATCACCTTCTAGTCTATTTATCAGAATGCACAATCTAACCCCCAAGAAGGCAGCATCTGGTCATTTTTGAAGTGGTGAAATAAATCCAAGTTCGGGTGGTTTAAAGAGATCCACCCACGCAAAAAAAAGATTTGTTTCCAAGATTTGTTTCCAAAATAATGATGCACTTTAAGCATTTCAAGGAAACATATTTGTTTTCAAAATAAAGACTCAGTTAAAGATACAATAAAACTAATTACCATTATTCTCAAGCCGTTGAATGAGTTCAGCCTTGCTTCGGGTCTTGGCCTCGTCTAGCAACTCAACCAACCTAACAACCTCAGAGCTTCGGGTCCTGAACCGCTTCCCATCTGAGCCCAAAACCAACCCGAAACCCACATGGCTCACTCTTGGAAACTTCTTTTCTTTTGCCGGTGGCAACCACCCCGCTTTTCTAGCAGCCTATAACAGAAATAGGAAAAGCTGATTCTTAATAATATAAAGGAAATGATTTTTTGCATATTGCATCCAACATGTAACTGTATCTGAAGAGTGCCAATATTTCTAAATGTTCCTAGCAACACAACACTTTTTGGTAATAATACAGTCCGTAAAAAAAAAAAAGTTATTAAGCATATGGTTGAATTAATACTGACTTAAGACTCAGTTAATCTTCTATTGTAGACAGTGTAGAAAGACTCAAAACTCAATAACCCTCATTATTTGATGTTACCTTAATTTGGATTTAGCAAAAACTGGCTCATGCAAAATGTGTACAGAAATGCCCACACTTGACAAAATGTAACTATCTTTCACATTTGTGCCCACAATTAGGTCTTGTTTTTCATAAGGGTTGCAAGTCGGGTGAACAAAAGAATGTAGGGGTCATCATCAAATATTTAGGTATGCTCAATGCTTTGGAAAGCATGGATCGCCTTGTGCTTTGGTTCCAAAACACCATTTTCAAAATTCAAACAGACGATCCAAAGTGTTGTTGCTACATGAAGCAAGTCCAACAATAAGATGCCAGAAAGATACAGTTCAAATACCAGAACGACACAGTATAACATGAAACAAGTCTACAACAATATCATGAATTTGTAATCCATGGTTACAGGACAAGCCTATCATATTCATTATGGTAAATGCCAGAAAATAAGGATCAATATAAGCGCCACATATGAAAGGAAATTCAAACATACACTGAAAAACATATCAAAATGCTGTTGCTGTCCCACGTCAGTTACATACATTATCCATTCTGCCTGCTCCACCTGTAGCCGGTACCTTCAACATTTGGCAAAAGAAATGTCATGTCAATAAATCGATCTCTATTAATCAAGGATTTTGAATGATTGCGGGTAAAATGAGGTTTTATTATGTTAAAATCTAATTGCAAACCAGGTAAACTCATGCTAAAGTGACTTAGTTGTATTAAATTGAAAATTAAAGCAAAACTATAACTGAGGGTTCGCTGAAGCAAAATTCTCATAGCAGAGGCTTAATTGCAAACTTGAGCATAAGCTCCAGCTTTTCTGGGTTAAGTGTGGGCTTAATTGATAAATTGAGGCTCATTAAAAAGACTAACCTAAGAGCAGTCAAGTCAGTAGAGGCGTAGTTATAACCACCGTCACTCTTAACAATTATTAACGGGATGTTAAAGCCTTCTAGAAATATCACACGGGCCCCATCACTTTCTTCAACTAACCCCTTGTCTGTTAGTTCCTTTATTGTATCAGGAATATATGGATTATAAAAGCTCTCCCCCTGGACAAAGACATAAATTTTTTAAACATAAATATTTGCATTTGGAAAATACGAGGGATTAAGTTCTGCAATACGTTCATCACCTTTAATTCTTTATTGGGTTATTGCAAAATGATAAAATAGGGGCTTTTCTTCTCGATATAATCAATTGCTCTCAAAAATTTTCTTCTTCATTAACAATTATAGCCTATAATCTCAGTGCCAGCAGTCTTGATCCCACATGCTTTCATGTATGAACAAAATGGTTTTAAGGTGTTGAGCAACTCATAGCAAATAAAAAGGCTTCTAACTAGTAAACGTTTTTACTCGGTAAAGAAAGCAGCATCATTTGAGTAACAACAATATGTGGTGGTTATGAACTAATTACCCTTTCTTCAAGGGAGACATTCAGGCGCTTGTAAACGAGGTCAAATTCACTCCTGCTTATTTCACAAATCTTTTGCCATGCAGCTCTGTATTTGGCTTCACCTCCCTACAATTTCATAAAAACCATTAAAAAAAGACTCAGTGGCAAATCAACAGGATATTTCTGTATTAATTGTCACCTGAAGCTTAACAACAGCTTGTTGGGCCCTTTCCTTGAAGGATGCATCGTCATCAAATCTTTTTTTTGAGGCCTTGTAGAATTCCTGAGTGACAGTTTTAATTATACAGTCAGTATTTACATAACAAATCAGACTTCAGCTGTTCACTTTGTTTGTTTTAAATAGGTCGTGTGAACAACAAGGAAAAAGCTTATACCGATGGGAACATCAGTTGTATGACGGCAATGATGGCATACTTAGTTGTTTTATTAGGGCAAGATTAAGCTTAATATTATGCAAGTCATTTGCCATACTTTGAAAGAATGGTCTCCAGGTGCTACTAGTGCTGATTTGTAATAGTCTAACACTTTTAAGGGTTCAATTGTTGAGGGGCAGCTTTTGGCCTTGGGGCAGTTTTGTAAAAGAGATAATATCAGGGTGTATAGCTCTTTAAATTACAAGAGTATTCAGGACCCTGGTTAGGAATATCTGCCTCTAACGGGCCTTTTTGTAAATCATTTGTTCCCAATAAGACCAATTAACAGGTAGTAGTTCACCTTTTTAACAAAAGAAGAAGATTAGTTTATTTTTTTAATCTAAAAAAAATAATTTTTTGGCTTACCTGGAGATCTCCAATTGCTTGGTTCCCAACATCTTCCCAATTAGGGAATTGTTCATATAGGTATTCTATCAGCATCCCGAACTGCAAGCAAAAAGGAAAAACATTAACACAACTAAACTTTTTGTAGTTGTAAATGTACTTTCTAAAAGAACATGACAAAAGAGGTGGTCAAATGCAGAGAACTAATAATTAAGGACTTCGGGTTACATTACATTCAGTAGTGTAAAACTGTAGATGATCAAAATATTATGAGATACAGATCAGCAAAATAAAAGCAAATGCTGACTACTTACATAGAGGTATATCTAAGGTCAAGTAAATAAAAAAGGGTTGGATTGCACAAATGGTTTTGTCGATCAAATGAAGCAGACTACATTAAGACAAAGGTATGATGAACAAATATTCCGACCTGGGTGCCCCAATCACCAACATGATTCCTTCTAAGAACTTCAACATCTGAGAACTCAAACATGCGAGCCAAGGTGTCACCAATAATAGTTGACCTCAGATGACCCACATGCATTTCCTTTGCTATATTTGGGGAGGAGAAGTCGACCACTGCTTTTTTCACTGATAGGATAGGGGCCCACGTTTGGATGCCATCCACCAACATGTCCTTTATTCTCTGAAAAGAAGTACAATATTTTTTATGAGTTGATAGAAAATTTACTTATAGATGAAGGATTTTAGGTTCCAAAGTATTACTGCAAAAGCATCAGAAAGTATACCGTTATGTAACTTCTACTTTACTCATTTTACTTCCTAAGGTTTTGCATACAATGGTTAGTTGAGCCAGTACCTCATTCATGCTTGCTTTGGAAATTTTTTTTTTTTGAATTATAGAACCCACATTTAGGTGATATTGACAAGTTTATTATTGAGCAATGCCGCTGCACTTGTAACACACTCATATGGCACCTGAACATAGTGGTCTACTAGATTTTATTAATAGGATTTTGATTGGAATATTTCTGGTATTTTTAGCAAATTTTACTCTGCCAACCAAAGAAAATATATAGTAAAGGTATTCAATTTTGGTACGGACAAATGCAACAACTTTAGAAGATAATTACAGAAAAACACAGAACATAAATGACTCATAGAAACCTTTGATATCCAATTATTAGATAGATTTATATTCACAAATCCAGGTCTAGCAACAGAGGTGGACTCGATAATCTCTGATTGAGGCAGATTTTTAGCTAAAGCCTGCAATAAAAAAAACATAATAGTTAAGAAAGTTTACATTACCAACCTTAGTACTTGTTAACATCGATATTCAGAAGCAACAAGGAACACAAAAGCTTGAGTAACAAACTCATGTTATTCCCTTGAAACTGTCAAGATATTTGCTAAAAGTCAGAATTACCCTTTTCTCTTCCTCGTATATATAGCAATAGATGATAGAGGTAGTTTTGGCAGTTTATCATGTATAATAGCAACAAGGAGACTACACATGATATGAAAGTTCTTGCTCTTGGGCCGTGTGCATGACTTTGTTCTTTGTCAGGTATGAGCAATGTTTTTTTACTTATCCAAAAATACATAAAAACACAAAAAAAACTAGAAGCAAAAGATTCAACCAAACATATAGGACATGAGTATGTGAGATGCCTAGGATTAAAATACAGTTAATAGAGGATACAGCAGCCACAATTTGACTTGTTTCGGTGAGACACCAAAACAAATAATATACCAGGAAATAAGAATTTTTATAATTTTCTGTTAATAACTAAATATCATGGCTGATGTCATTGATGCAATTACAAGCAAGTCAAGGAAAGGAAAATAAGAGAAATATCATTACCTCACCAACTGAAATGGGATTTTTGAAATCAGTTCCTGATCCTTTAATTTTTGACCATAGTCCCATTGCATTATTGCTAGATTAGGAGAACAAAAATAGAGGAATCAAATTGCCATCAGTCAACATAGAGATTGCAATCATGGATACACATATCCAAATATCAAACCAAGCCATAGTAACACAAAAAAATGCTAAAAATCTGTTTAGATATCATGAGCATGGGATACTAAAAGAGATTTGATAAATATTCACCATTGGTAATCTCCAAATTTTGCTGAGACAGCTACTTGTGGCTCTACATCGGACAAATCAGGAAATGTTGCCTGAAGAGAAGATTTCACTAAGCTCGCAAGTTGCTGCTTCACACTTCCTGTTCTTTCTGTCATCTGTAGTTATATAAAAAGGATCAGAAATAGGAAATTGAAAAAGAATAATGTTTTGCTTTTGCAAAAATTACCAACATTTCTATTATAGTAGGAAGTAGTACCTGAGATTTCTTATATTTGTGTCGCAACAATTTTAGGATCATTTGCATATCCATGTTAGAGTAACATAACAGAAAAGGTACACAAGCAAATTCCCTAAATATCCACAAACTTATCACTCTTTTCAATGAGCTCATTTTCTTAAATTTTAACCAAGTACTAAGCTGAATGCAGGTAAATAGTGGTTTATTTATTTGCTAATTTAAGTTTTGATGAGCAAGCTACAAGAGGACTTATTCCTCCTGGAGGAAATCTCGCCAAAATTGGAGTGTAATTTATAAAATTTGTAAAATATAAGGAGTAATTTGCCAAAAACTCTATTGAAATTTGAAGTTTTATGTATAATTATAGCTTCTCAATAATTTGAAGATGCACTACATACATTAAATGACGATGGCGCTTGAAGAGATGAAGATGTGGATGCCTCTTCCCCAGCCACAATAGAACTATTGCCTACTCTGGTTGAAACTAGTCTCCTAGCACTTGCTCTCAAATAACCTGTCTAGTTCCACAAAAACAGAATAAAAGAAATTAGAAACAATTATTTATGAAAACAGAAAAAAAAATGATTGGAGGAAAAATAAACAATGAGGCTCTAAGTACACACATTGTTGGTTACCAAATTGTAATGGCAAACTGAAAATCATAAAAAAAACAAAAGCAACTTATCAGAAACGATGTAGTTGAGCCATTCTTAGGGTAAACTAAAACCAACCCTTACATGTTACACAGAAGGTGAGAACTCATAACATAGAGAAAGAAAACCTGCTAATAAAACTTCAGAACTAAAAACAACATTTAATTGTTTTTTAAAAATAAATATCAAAAGGTTCAATAGGGGAAGGGAATGATCTGGCTTGCATGGGGCATTCTCCCCCCTGGCTCACCCGACAACTGAAAGCAGGCCACACCACCAAATGCCAATGCTGATTTGTATCAAATTAGTACATGGTTGGTGGCACTCACAGGAGTCATGTGAGCTCTTATTGTTGTGCAAGCTGGGGGTGAAATTGCCCCCCAGCAATTGTTAGCTGCCTCGATTTAATATAATGAATATTTATAGAAAGGACTCATAAATCTAGAGAGAAAGAGACCATTGAGGTACAATTTTCTGTACAAAACCCTCAAAAGATCCATAAACCCTACACCCCAAATTTTTACTGAGAATAATAAATGGTATAATTGTGATTGAGATGGCCAAACTATATACCTTCACTGTACGATAACAAAGCGCACAAATTTAGAACGTGCACTCAGATTTCAAATAGAAGGAACACCATACCACTATTTTGTAAGAAGATTACAATTTTGTTGAGATATCCAGGGACGGGATAAAGAGAAATGCAGAATTTCAAACAGTATTCCTCAGCTGTAAAACTTCTCGAACCTTAAAACTAGTACAGCTTATCGGGAAAAAAAAATGAAAAACCGATTTAAGTATCTGAGATTATGCAATCTCTCCTATAGGCAATTGCCTTATGAGATGAATTAGAGAAAGAGAGGGACCTGAGGGAAGGAGCGGGAGCGGGGGAGAGAGGAAGGAAGGCGAAGGGAGAAAGAAAGAGAGTGCGGAGTTGCAACAGCTATGGCCGACATCTGATGCTCTATCTTCCCTCCCTTTTTATTACAGCCCTCTTCCCATTTTCCGTTTGTCTAGGGTTCTCTTTTCTAAAATGCAAAAAAAAAAAAAAAAAAAAAGGTTATCTTTTCTTCACAGGAGGTCCTTAGAAATGTTAGTAATTTGAATGTCATACTTCAATTTTTGGTGTAGAACAAAAGAAAATAAATCTGCTGCAAACATGAAAATAAATCCCATTGCATTTTAGAAAATAAATCTGCTGCAAATTTGATACCTAACAAAAAAGAATATTAGCAAAACGCTCAAAAGAGGGTGAAATATTAGCAATCGGATTAGATATGTATCGGATGGTGTGGCCGTGTGGTAAAATCATATATGTATTCATTTTTATTTTTTGGATACAAATTAAATATCAGATATCCGTAGATATGTAAATAAATATTTTCATAATATATGTTAAAATTATATGATATATATTAACCATTTACATTCGTATCTATATTCGTACATATATCAAATATCTATATTTAATTTCTGAATACGGATTTCCGGTTGGATATTATCCTATTCGTACTGATATTCAGATATCAAATAGTCACTATAATTATCTTTTGCTACTGCTTTTCCAGTCAAACTCATTATATTTGTTGTTTTGTTTTGCAGATTCTCAAGTCATCCGCGCATACTTGCCTTGGCCGCTACGGACGACGGGTGATTGGCCTCCAAGTTTGCTATCTCCCCCCGATCTCCAGGAATCATCTCACCAGTTGACTCAAATTTTTAGTTTAGACCCAAACCGTCCGGTCTGCTTTGCCACGAATTCGTCACACCGTGCATTCCATCTCGAATTGATTCGGACGGTCCGAATCTATTCAGACTCAACAATTCCTAACCCGAGTTGTTTCCGGGCTATGAACTCGGCAAAACCCAAATCCTCAAGCACAAATCTCCAGCCCGGACCAAACAAGGCCCAATTTCCTCTATTAAAGCCTGCTTATTTTCGTCAAAACCGTCACGTCACAAACTCGTAACTTCGCTAGCTCTCTAGTCTTGGTCTGTTCTCGTGAAATGCCATGGCAGTGGCGCTTTCTACTCTCTCGAATTATCTCCCCGCGAAGCCATTCTTCACCTTTGGAAATCCCGTGATTAGGTATACGGTTGGGATTAGAGCTGAGAACGATTTATCTCGTTTTTCTGCGATCCGTCTACAGTCGACTCCATCTGTTTGCGACGGGCATTTCGTGAGGAAATGCAATTCGATCACGGCAACAAAGGTATGTAATTATTCCCTGAAGAATTCTTTTACATGTTTCAATTCGGAAGCAAACTCACAATCAGTCCAATTGGGGAAGGTGTGTGGTACTCTATATCAGAGATCAGCGCAAAATGCTGAATGACTGATGTAAATTGAAATAATCTAAATTTAGTTCGGTATTAACTGGCACCAACTGTTTTCTTAATATTTTTAATAGGGAAGGATTTTGAGAAAGAGAGATTGGGTCAACTCTGGTCGAGGTTAGATGATATGATAGCGAATCAAGTAGAGGAGTGAAAATACACTACAAATTCTGACCTGACCCAGAAAAAAAAGGAAAATGACCCTACCTCACAAATATACAAACTTGAATGGCCAAAATCCAAAAAAAAATCTCAGCGCAGATGAATGCAACCCTACTGAATGTAATGACATGACCAAACCCTGACTGCACCGCAACTTGTAGGATTCAATCTTCAATACCTGAATTAATCTGATGCCTGACAGTTGAACCAGACTTAACTTAGCCGAACTAAATTACCTATTACTGTTCTTAATGACAGATGCTGTTATTGTTTTGTGCATTAGACAAGTCTGATGGATGCCTGGAGAGAGGTAGCCTTTCGTAAGGCAGTCATATATTTTTTCTTTTGTAGGTATCTAAAGGTGATGTGCCAACTGTGTTGACAAAATGGCGAGAGACTGCAATGCTAGTCATTGATATGCAGGTCACTTAATTTATTATTATTTTTTTTTTTGCTTTTATAGTGTCTATTTTATCATGTGATGTTATAATTAAACACTGTTTCCTCTTTTTCTAATTTATTATATAAATCTTTTTTTTTTTTGCTTACCTTAGAATGACTATGTCTTGCCGGAGAGCCCTGTGCGGATTGCCGGTGCAAAGGCAATCGTTCCATCTGTTATTGAGGCTGTTTCAGTCGCTAGAGAGCGTGGCATTCTTGTAATTTGGGTTAGTTTAGCTCAGTCTTTATAGTATTGGATTTTAGTGTGATAATGATAACAAGTTATCGGCTTTCGCCTACTAATTAAAAAAAGTGATAAAAGGTTGAATAGAGCAGAAAATTTCATCCCTGGTTTATTTTTTGCTTTGTTTTTGTATTAGTTTGCCTTCCCTTTGGTTGAATTTCATTGTTGAGCTCAGTTTACAAACCCTCATAATAACCCTGTCTGAACCAATATAGGTAGGGGTGTAAACGGATACGGATTATCCGCGGATAATCCGCTCCGAATCCGCTTATTATCCGTATCCGGATTAAACGGATACGGATACTTGCAGATACGGATACGGATACGGATAATTCCTTGAGGATATAAACGGAGCGGATATCCGTATATATCCGGATCCGAAATTTAATCTTTCAGCAGTTTTCAATTCATTTCACCCTTGTGAAATTCTCAAAAAACATACATATTCATTTAAGTTCAAGAATCTTGGTAGAAAAATCATATAATCTATTAGGATAATGGATTGCTTCTCTGAACCAATAAGCAATTAGTCATGCATAATCATCACTGTGCAAACTTAAAAAGTATATTAAATTTTTATCAATTTAGGTAATCAAATTAGGTAATTTAAAACTATGAAATTTAGTAGAATTACTTAATATCCGACAATTATCCGTTCCATATTCCTATTCGAATCCGTATCCGTGGATTATCCGTTCCGTATCCGTATCCGTATCCGTATCCGTTTAAGACGGATATGGTTTTCAATTTTGATATCCGTTTACTATCTGTATCCGTATCCGTATCCGTATCTGCTTGTTGAAAAACGAATACGGATATGGTATTAGCATTATCCGCTCCGAATCCGCTCCGTTTACACCCCTAAATATAGGGCAACTCGTACAGCACCACAGTTATAAAAAAAAAAGTAACTGAGCAAACGAAAAAATTGAATATTTTAGATTGGCACCATATCTTAAAGCTTGATCCAGAGTCCAGACCAATATTTGAACCAAACCTACTTCTACAAAGAATAAAATCTAATTTTTCCAATCATTAAATTTTTTTTTTAAGTACCTGGAGCTTGCTGGAAGTTGTGTAGGTTGTTAGAGAGCATGACAACAAGGGAAGAGATGTTGAGTTATTCAGGAGGCACCTCTACACTGATGGTGCGGGGCCTGCAACACAGGGCTCAAAAGGGGCAGAGCTGGTCGAAGGGCTTGTGATAGAAGACGGTGATTATAAATTGGTCAAGACAAGGTTTAGTGCTTTCTTTGGCACAAATCTCGATTTGCTTCTCAGGAGTTGTGGAATCAACAGCCTAGTTGTTGTTGGTATGTAAAATTACCATCTATATTTATTAGGACAAGCTCCCGTGTAGTCCTATAAATGAAAACTTGAGAATATCTCGTATGCAAAATATACTTACCAACTTTATCAATAGCACACAACCTATTTGTATATGTTACTGCAAGGTAAAAGAGGTACTTTGGGCTAGCTATGTTTGGTAGATGGATAAAGAGAAAGCTCTTATCATCATTCTCACCATGGGATAAGAGTAGAGAAGGAAATACGTGACACGCCGTGACGTGAGACAAACACGCCGTGATTTGGTCACGTGATGTGATTAACTTTTTTTTTCACGTGATGTGATCAAAATGGTGGCAGATGATCACGTCATGCGAATGGTCATGTCACGCGTAGTCACGCCGTGACCATACGTGACGTGACGTAAATTAGCACATCAATTTTTTTTTATATTTTAATTTAAATTGTTGAAAATTTAGAAAAAAATATGAAAAATTCTAAAATAAGTAAATAATGCTGCAAAGATTATTTTTTTTAGGAAAGGCTGTTGGGCATTTGACATTACTTTAAAATTCAAATTACAAGCATTCATTAGACTGAACTAGAGAAAATAAAAATCAGTACTACATGAGTACTAATATCACTGAATCTACACTAAAAGAAAAATCTGAATACTCTATACATATAAAAAAAGTTGGATGCTCTATGTTTTATACTGTGACGTGACGTGACATACTCTATTGCAGTTGTGTGTACAAATAATTTACTCGTTTACCTTTTTCTTGTAATTGCTTCTATTACACTTTGTCTTATGGTTCTTTTTTTGTCTACCTTTCAATTCATGTTTTTCTCCAGGAATTCAGACTCCAAACTGTATCAGACAAACAGTTTTTGATGCAGTGTCACTGGATTATAGACATGTCACTGTTATAACTGATGCCACAGCTGCAGCAACACCAGAAATTCATCTTGGTTAGTTAGCTTTGTCTAAAATTGGTTATATCTGAAACCTCTTTTGTTCTTTGTATTTACTGTTGGGTTTACCAATCTTGTCAGGTTACTTGTCAATACCTTCTGAAATGATAGTATTTGTGTACTGAACCTGGCGGGTTGGCATTATAAGTTTAGATTAGATGCATTGAGCAGTAGTGTAATTAATCTTGCTTTCGTGGCACCAAAATTAAGGCATATATTTAGTGGGATTTGTTGGTTCAGTGATAATCAGGGACCTTTTTCATATTTCTTTCTTCTCTGTTTGAAACAGCAAATATTGAAGATACGAAAAATATAGGCGTATCAACTCTGACGCTGCAGAAATGGTGTAGTGTTGATATGTGAGTTATGAATCTACTTATACCACAATTGCATCTCTGGATAATCTATAAGTAGATGGCAGAATTAATTCTGTTAATAAGAATTATATCTTGGTTTTATTTGTAATTTCTGAACTTCAGTTTTGCACAATAATGGTGGCATAATTAATATTCTAAATGTATGTAGTATGAGCTAACTGAAATTATACCCATGAGTTGTTTTTTTACTTTCTTCCTTTTCAAGTCCAGATAACCAAGAAATAAATGGCTTCTTATCTGTTAATTTGCTAATCACGCATATAATTAACAAATTCAGGAAATAAACTGTCTTTTACTTGTATTTTACACTCTCCATAGTTTTAAACAGTAGTAGAATAAAAGTGTTCTTTTTGTTATTAATACTCTGGATTCCACCTGCAATTTACCAAATATGTGGGAAGAATATGTTAGGGCTTGTAAGCATAAGGATTTGTTGTTGATGTTAAAGAGACATATACAGTATTATTGCATTGAAAATATTACGAAGTCGATTTTCTTATTTTCAAGTAGCACCATTTATCTTCCTTTGATTTCTCTTTTATCTCACAAAAACACAAATGGGTAGTTTCTACAGCAGACAGCAGTCACTGAACTACACTTTGTATTATGAATTAGGGGGCGGACTGGCTCCGATCTGGATTAGATGATCGAGATGCATTAAACTAAAAAAATTATCCTTTGAGTTAATGTTGAGAATGCGCGTTCATATAAATTACGTCTGATTAAACGGAACCCAATACATTATCCCGTAGCTTATTTGGAATTCATTTAATAATATTTTGGAGCAAATCAAATATGACGACAAAATCTTTGGCACGTGAAAGCAACCTAAAATCACACTCTGGCATGTCAAGTCAGCAACCTAAAATCACACTCTAGGAACTTAAAATCAAGTCAAGTCACAAAAAGAACACTGCAAGTCAAGTCAGCAACCTAAAATCACACTCTGGCACGTGAAAGCACGCATCCGGGTCAAGCGCCCTCTTTTGACTCTCTCACTATTCGCTTCCTCTTTTTGGAAATTTTTTATCTATAAAAATTATAAAATTTTAATCAACACAAATAGAAAGAATAATTTGATTGCAACAAATATAGTAAGATCAGAGTCAGTGATCTCAATCTATGATTTTTTTTAATTTTTTAAGTGCATAGATAATTTACAAAAAAAAAAAAAATTATGGATCGAGATCACTGACTCCGATCCATAAAAAACTTGATTTTCTGTGGCACAAAATTCTTGTATCCATAAAAAAACATTAGTTACAGATATTTTGTGCTGCAGAAAATCAACCCATTTATGGATCGGAGTCGGTGATTCCGATCCATGAATTTTTTTTTTTTGCAAATTCTTTGTGAAGTTAAAAAAAAATAAAAAAAATTCATGAATCGGGATCACTGACTCCGATCTTGCTATATTTGTTGCAATCAAGATATTCTTTCTATTTGTGTTAATCAGAATTTTATAATTTCTATTGATAAAAAATTTTCCCTCTTTTTGGAGCCTCTTCATGACTTCATTGACAGAGCTATCACATTAAAAATTCAAAACAGTGACGATCGACAACGAAGCTTCTTTGACTCCTTTAGTTCTGACACCACTGTTTCTAACTTTTACTGACACGTAGAATATGTTGTCTTTAATTTAAGCTTGTATTTGTACTAAAATTGAGAGGCTTTGACCGTTGCCACATAGCGCACGGATCCAAATCTGCTTCTTTTCTTAAGAAAAGGAGCATCCTTCTTTTCTTTAGTGCTTATATAGATGAATCAGTTGTTTATATAGAAGACTTAGGCTGCTGCTTTTTAATAACTCGAGTGGACTCCACTTTTTTATAATAGTGGGTCCCATTTTCTGTTGCTTTTGAAGAGAGATAGAGAGAAAAGGAGAAGAGGAGGTCTCCTATTCTTAAGAATAGGAGCAGATTTGGATCCCATAGCGCACACGGTATGCACCAAAACTTTGTAAAATTCAATGAGTTTAGTAGAGATTGAATTCCGACTATAAAAAAAATCAAGTAATTGTCATTCTACCACACAAGACCTTTAAGTATTGGTAAGAGGTAACTGAGAATAGACATGTTTGACCATTTCTTATCTGTCTTGCTCTTTTTGGCTTTTCATAGCCTGATTGCAGATCGAGGTGAATAAAGATAGTTTTTATCCAATTGAGCGTAAAGTCTTATTGGGGGATTTTTTTCTGTGGCATTCTGTGCAAAAATAATTGAGCCGAATTCCTATTCCGGCACAAAAAAAAATTGGGTCGAGGCCGAGATGGGGACTCGGTACTTATGATTTTTGTAAAAAAACGAAACTATCATGTTGTTTTGCTAATTTTCTTTTTCTATTTATGGTTTATAAAAAAAAAAATCCTCCCCACGCACTCTATTGGAACAACTGTGTCAGTGTGACCGTGTGGCAGCAGAACAAAATTATAAGAAACAAAAAAAAATCTACCACATACACGTGCCTTTTTATAATAAGTCTGACTCTGACATGTTGACCCGCTCGAACTAAATCCCAATCTCTAAAACCGGAAACTGTGTTGAAATAGTGAAACCAGAAAAAAAAATTAACCGGAGATTAAATTTGTGGTTTCAGGCTCTGGAATCGGATTTAATTTCTCGTTCTAGGACCGGAATTTTTTTTTTCTGTTTTAGGAGGGCTGGAACGGGGAAAAGGGTTTCAGGAAAGTAAGCTTGAAACCGGAAAAATAAATTTCGGTTTGGTCATTTATGGAAATCCTATCCACTTGCAAAAGTGGGTAGATTGTGAAATTAATTAATGATTTTAGTTGTTAATAAAAATTTCGGAGCTGGTTGGGTACCGAACTAGCTCTTTACTAAATTATAAGTAACTAAATGATTAGCTTCATTTCCTAACTAAGTAATCAATTTAAGAAGAACAAATTGGAAATATTGCTACCAGATTAACTTATACATTAATTCTGGAATTTACATACCCAAAATCTATGATAGCTTATTATGTTGATTGTTTTTTATATAATACCCGATTAGCTAATAAGTTTGAACCTGAAAAGTTATTTGAACCTGATTTATGCCCTCTTACGTCCACCCTGAATAAGTTTAATAATTTAATTTCTTAATAGATAAATCAAAATAAGTACCAAATTTTCTTGTTTAGAGAACTTTTAACGAAATAATGAATTAAAAAAAAATAAAAAATGAATCTAAGCACTAATGTGTTGTAAATTACGCTACATTTTTAAATAATAATTTCAGCTTTGTGTAGAACAACACATGTAGAATTTGTTCTGTTATACGGTGTTTTTTTTATTGCTTCTATCTAATTGGTTTTCACTAGTGTTTCAATTTGATAAATACTATCCATTTGTGCTAATTTTTGTGGCACGATATTTGATTTTCATACATTGGTAGCTAGGTGCTATTGATCATTTATGTAGCATGATTGTTGAATTCAAAGTTACATAGGTAACTTTGTCTCAAGTCTCAACTGAGTATATTGCGAGGTAACTAGGGCTGCAACTGAATCGAACTGAATCGTACTTAATCTAATTGGAGTTCGAGTTCGAACTAATTTCGAATCAAACTAGTTAGAAATTGAAGCAGAGTTTCAAACTGAAAAAGAAGAGTTTGAGTTTGATTCGGTGCGATTCGAACTAGTTTTGAGCCAAGCTGGTTCGAAATTGAAGCGGAATTTAAAACTAAAAATAAGAGTTTCAAATTGAGTCAGACTTAGTTTGAGTTCGATTCGAAGCAATTTCGAACCGAATTGAGTTTGATTCATTTTAGAACCAAGCTGGTTTAATTCGTTTTTAATTGATTTTTTTCGAATCGAACTGAATCGAATCACGGAGGTATATAGCCAAATCCTCTTTAAAATGATGACGCTTAATGTGAGCAACTTTTACCATTAAATCAAAGAAGTCAAATTTACAACCTCATATAATTTAATTATTTCTATATAATATTGAACAGCACTCAGATATTTAAATTTTAATACAATAAGCAGCTAATAAGTCTAATGACAGTAATTTTAATTGTAGTTTTACATATATTTTTTTTATTTTTTAAATATTAGGTTGAAGCCTTGATTTGCACCGGCGGCATATTTAGTTAATCATGCATTTTGTAGTTAAATATTAAGCATATTTTGTGCACTCTCTTACATGAAAAAATATTAGTCATTTTTTAGAATTACAAATTTAAAGCGTTTAGAAAATATTAATTATAAATGTCCAAACCGGCCATAAACACAGTCCCCGTTTTTCTTTTTGCTGTTTTAGACCCGATAATTTCTTTTATTTATTTATGAAACTTATTTCCGGTTACAAAGAGATGAAGAATTAAACTTATTTCCGGTTACCAAGAGATGAAGAATTTAAATTTAAAAATGAATTTGTCTCTTATATCCTTTTACAGAAAACGGTACAATTGAGCACACATTGTTAGACAATTAAGAATTATGAAACTTTACACTGATCTGGTTTTATTCTAGTTCAAGTGGATGCGTTCGCTATCATCTAATTGTCCGTTGTCAAATTAATTTTAAGCCCCCCTTCTCTTGTTTTCTTAAAAATTTGAAACAAAATTTGTATAGAGTCAAGTTGTCAAAAGGCTTCCAAAAATTGAATACATTAGAATTAATTTATAAACCTTCTAATTTTGATGCATCACTCGTAAGGTAGAAAAGTACGTGTAACGAATACGAGTTTAACTGATGCCACAACTGCAGCAACACCAGAAATTCATCTTGGTTAGTTAGCTTTGTCTAAAATTGGTTATATCTGAAACCTCTTTTGTTCTTTGTATTTACTGTTGCGTTTACCAATCTTGTCAGGTTACTCGCCAATACCTTCTGGAATGATAGTATTTGTGTACTGAACCTGGCGGGTTGGCATTATAAGTTTAGATTAGATGCATTGAGCAGTAGTGTAATTAATCTTGCTTTCGTGGCACCAAAATTAAGGCATATATTTAGTGGGATTTGTTGGTTCAGTGATAATCAGGGACCTATTTCATATTTCTTTCTTCTCTGTTTGAAACAGCAAATATTGAAGATACGAAAAATATAGGTGTATCAACTCTGACGCTGCAGGAATGGTGCAGTGTTGATCTGTGAGTTATGAATCTACTTATACCACAATTGCATCTCTGGATAATCTATAAGTAGATGGCAGAATTAATTCTGTTAATAAGAATTATATCTTGGTTTTTTTTGTAACTTCTGAACTTCAGTTTTGCACAATAATGGTGGCATAATTAATATTCTAAATGTATGTAGTATGAGATAACTGAAATTATACCCATGAGTTGTTTTTTTACTTTCTTCCTTTTCAAGTCCAGATAACCAAGAAATACATGGCTTCTTATCTGTCAATTTGCTAAGCACGCATATAATTAACAAATTCAGGAAATAAACTGTCTTTTACTTGTATTTTACACTCTCCATAGTTTTAAACAGTAGTAGAATAAAAGTGTTATTTTTGTTATTAATACTCTGGATTCCATCTGCAATTTACCAAATATGTGGGAAGAATATGTTAGGGCTTGTAAGCACAAGGATTTGTTATTGATGTTAAAGAGACATATACAGTATTATTGCATTGAAAATATTACGAAGTCGATTTTCTTATTTTCATGTAGCACCATTTATCTTCCTTTGATTTCTCTTTTATCTCACAAAAACACAAATGGGTGGGCGGATTGGCTCCGATCTGATTAGATGATCGAGATGCATTAAACTAAAAAAAATTCTCTTTTGAGTTAATGTAGAGAATACGCGTTCATATAAATTACATCAGATTAAACGGAACCCAATACATTATTCCGTAGCTTATTTGGAATTCATTTAAGAATTATTATATTGGACCCCCCATGCCTAATCCCGCTTTATCCCCGCAGCGGACCGGTCCCCCGCTAACAAACTAAATTAATTAACTGACTTTCAAATTAATTGACTTTCCCCGCTAACGATATTAACTTACTTTCAAATTAATTAAGACGCGAATCGTTGTATCCTTCTAAATTTGAAATTTTCATATATCCCTGCGTTTTTCTTTTCTGTCTTCTCCCTCCACGAGTCCTCCCTGCTTGAAACCTTTGGACCCGTTTTTCTGTCTTTTTCCTCCACTGAGTGCAAGGCGATTCCGTAAATTTTTTTTTGAATTCAATCGATTCCAGTCCAATTCATTCTATTCAGATGATATCTCACTAGATCGTCGATCAATTTAGTCAATTTCTCACTGTGTCCGGAGATCACGTCCAGCGATACCATCCTAGCGACGGCATCTCATAACCTGGCAGCGCGAGGTCCATCGATATGTTTATAGAAGCCTATCAGGTCAGGCGATAGGATAATTTTTTCAATCCTAAACTTACTTTCTTGCTATTTGCTTATTTTTTGGACTTTGGTTGGATTTATTATGAGAACACGTTATAATTTGTTCATTTTCTGACATTTAATATATTTTACTGTGAATTCATCTGATCACTTTGATTTGTTTTTGTTTGTGAAGATGATCCGTGACTATTAACTCAATCTCAGGCCATTCCACTCAATTCAATACTCTGTCAATTTGAGGTAAATATTTCCTTTTTTATGAAGTTGTTGTTTTGATGTTAATTTATGATTTGATTTGATGCACTGGTAAGGGAAAGTATTGAAACTACAAATGGTTAAGGTTAAATAGTTTAATGTCTTAAGGGTAAATACTGAACTGCCTTAAGGTTAAATATGGGCATGCGTAAGGTAAAATAATGTAATGGCTTAAGGATAAGTACATGATTTACTTGCTCCCATATGGTTAAATACTGTAATGTTTCAAATAAAATACTTGAATATATTAGGTTAAATACTGTAGGATATCATTTGTGGTTTAGCGAACACTTATTAGGTTAAATAACTTAATGTAATAAGGTTAAATACTGTAATGTCTTAATCAAAATATATGAATTTGTTAGGTTAAATATTGTAGGATATTATTTTTAATTTAATGAACATTTATTATGGCAAATACATCAATGTACTGAGGTTAAATATTGCAGTGTATAAAACAAAATACATGGATGTATTAGGTTAAGTATTGTACCACATCATTATTGATTTAGTGAACACTTGTTAGGTTAAATAACTGAATGTGCTAAGGTTAAATACTGTAATGTCTTAAGCGAAATACATGAATGTATTAGATTAAATATTGTAAGATATCATTTTTAATTTAATGAACATTTATTATGTCAAATACCTCAATGTACTAGGGTAAATACTGTAATGTCTTAAGTAAAATACATGAATGTATTAGGTTAAATATTGTAGGATATTGTTAGGTAAAATACCAAAATGTAGTAAGGTTAAATACTGTAATGTCTTAACCAAAATGACCTAAAGTGATTATCTATTTTATTTTACCAGAAATTAATACTTCAATGCTTTCAGTTAAATACTTAGATTGTTATTGATAAATACAGCATAAAAACTTTAATATTCTTTTTTTTATAATAACAGTATAGATATCGATCTGAACCAAGTTCCTGGACAAGATAATGGTGATGAGATGGATGAGGTTAATCTCTATCGTTTTTTTGAAGATATCTACCGTGCTAACGAAAGAATTTCTGATGACGAAGGAATGAGGGAGCTTTCTAATGATTGAAATTTAAACATTAAATACTTAAAAGCTATAACATAAATACTACTATTTTTTTGGATAAATACTTGATTGTTTCTACTGTAAAGATGAAATATTTTAGTTTTTTGAGTTATATGTTTTTGGATAAATACTTCTACTGCAGAGATGTTATATTTTGGGTTTTTGAGTTATATGTTTAGGTGTATTAAGAATTATAAATAATGCATTGTTGTTATTCACTTCTCTTCTCAGACGTATTTAACTTCCATAAAACAAAAACTAAACTTTAATAACTAAGTTGGCTTCGTTTCGTTTGCTTCCGTCTCTCTGAACAGACAATCTTTCGAACTCACACCATCAACAGTAGCACGAATCTCAAAAAAAAGTTGCACCCTTTCGATTTTTTTGGGCCAGACTGTTTAAATTCAATTTCCACTATTAAATCTTTGTTCGGCCCATGAAGTTGTAAATCTTGGGCCAATCTGTTTGGGAGGTTGTGCGGGGACGCGGGGACGCTAACAACAAATTTATAAATACAGGGAAGTCTTAAGATAAATACTGAAGGAAATATTAAATAACAAATTTTTGGTAACTAACTATTTTTGGATTTTAGTGGGGAGATATTAGGGTGATGGCGCTGGGGGGATAGTTATCCGGGTCCTTCATTTAATAACATTTTGGAGCAAATCAAATATGATGACAAAATAATACTTTTATTTAAATAAGCGTTATACTGGGAGATTGATTAGTAAAATTTGACTGCTGTGATGGAATGCCAAAGTAATTTTTTTCTAAGAAAACCAATTCTCAATTACGGATTATTACACATTTATGTTCCTATTAAAATGTTAACTTTTTTCTTAAATGAAATGGGCTTCGGCCTTTTTATCAAAAAAATGTTCCTATTAAAATAAGATTCGGAGCAAACCAATAATGAATAATATGTTTCTGTTTCAATATATATATAGAGTATTAAGGTATGAAATCAATTAAAAAAATAAGATACAAAATGCAAAAAAAAAAAAAAAAAAAATAATAATTAGTTATCACAAAATTTTATTGCATTAAAATACATTATTGATATTTGAAACCTGAATTTTTTTTTAAATATACAAAATTGTTTTTAACAAGTAAATAAATGCAAAAGCAAAAAAGGGTTTGGCCAACAAGATTGGGAGGCTTCAAGACAACCAAAGAAGCAACGAGTAGATGAAAAAAATGCCGATAAAAAAGGAAGAATTATATGTTTTTTTTTTCTTTTTTTGGCGAGTTGTGATTTTGCTATTTCAACACCTTGCCGTTATTTGTGTATTTGATGAATGCTAGGGATATCTTTTTTAGAGCTGTATGTAATTAATATTGGTGGTCATGAGTAGGGCTGTACAAAAAATTTGTAGTTCGTGATTCGATTTGAGTTTGATTCGAAAAAGTTCGTAAAAAGTTCGATTCGAAATGGTTTGAAATTAATTCAAACCAAACTCAAACTGGACCTGGTTTGTTCGAAATAGGTTCGCAAACTATTCTAGTTTGAATCTCAAAGTAACGTGAACTGTTGATTTCCACTGATGACTTATGTTCGCTGATGATTTAAAAGTTAAAACATAAGGCCGCCCAGCCATAAGTCATAACTTGTAAGTCGTAATCCTCGCTCTCAGTTCTGAAATTCTAGACGACTTTCACCTCTCACTTTTGGCCATTGCGATCAGTCTTCCTTACTGTAAAAAAATTCGTAAAAGATTCGAAATTGAGTTCGTAAAAAATTATATTCGAAATTAATTCAATCCAAACTTAGTTCGAAATTAATTCAAACTAAACTCAAACTGGAATAAGTTCGATTTGATTCGATTCGTTTGCAGCCCTACTCATGAGTAATTATAATTTTACTTATCTGCATTGGAGCGTTTATGCATTACAAATTTCAAATTTAAGAAACTCAAAACTCTAGAAGTTATAGGTATTTTCTTACGTTTTTTACAAAATCTTGGATCACTCAAAATTAAACATAGCACGACAAGATATATATGGTCAAAATATTAATGACTGACCAACTGTGAATAATTTTTTACCACTTATATCGAATTTTGTATTATAATTTTTTAGGTAACACAATCTATTAGTAAAATATTTTTTTTAAGTAAAAGTTATGTAATAAAAGTTAGAAAGCTTTTAATATGTGTACTTTTTGATATTGTGGACCATTTATTTATAAAGAGGATTTAAATACCTCTATTTTTTGTGCTTTTATTATGTCTTAATTTAATTTTTTTTTTTTTTGAAAGTTAGTAATGGCTCACGGCTCACCAACGATTTGTATTAATAAAAAGAAAAAATATATATTTACAAGATATAGTCCACACTCCACACTACACTACAACAACACGTCAACACCGTTCATCAGGGGCGGACCCAGTGTAGTCCAGAGAGGGCAGCCATCCAATTGGCAGAATGAGAATGAGAATCTCAACACCCTGAACTTTTTGTAAGATTCAAGCAAAATTTACTTGCTCCAAATTTATTACTTATCACAACAATTTCCTGAAAACCAAACAGTGGTTGCTGGACTCCTGTTCCCTTACCAGAACAAACATATTCTAAGCAGGGCACGGATTAGTTATTCACCATAGATGATGGATAGTTGCAAGCATTAACCACTTTTGAGCTTTGGAGTACAAAATAGTATAGAAGAATTGCCAAATTCTCATGTTTATCCTTGCCAAATTCCTCAGTAGTCCCGATACTCACATTTATAGCTTGCTTTCAAAAGGCCGAGCCGAAGAAGAGGTCATCCATGCCCTCCCCACAGCCACCAAACTCCTGTCTCCCTTCTTTCGAATCTCAACCATCACCCCTGTTAGCCTCCCTTTGTTTTGGAGTACATGTGCCTCTATCTCCACTTCCTCCTGAAGGAGACAATAAATTAACTGAAACTTGATGAATATTTTAAACCATCAGAGAACAACATTTGAATCTGTCGGAGGCAATAATTATGTAATTGTGAACCTTTGCTATACATAATTGGGTAAATGAAATTGTTGTTAATTGTAGCAGATTTGGGGCAACGATTTGTAATGTAATAAGACACACTTAATGTTTGGCTGATCATGTTTCTCCGTTGAAAGAAATTAAAAATAAAAAAACTCACACTCAACTGACGTGTGGATTCATGCACAAATTCTAATATACTCCGTGCATGTAAGATTCTTTTTTGCCTAATGTGCCAGTGAAGGCAAGTTACCTTTTATGGTTTTACCATTCTACCAAAATATTTACGCCCATAATTTGGCATATAGAGAATAAATAGATTGCATTGCTCCCAAGTCAAATGTGAAAATGACATTTCTATTGATGCAATTCATCAAGGGTATGTTTGGATGCACAAGAATAGCTACTGTTTTTAAAATAACATTGCTATTTGCTATTCTTACAAAAACATGAAATAACATTTGTTGCTTTCAATATTAATACTAATATGCTATTTAAACTAATATTATATTACATTTAATATTTAAATTAATATTATATTGTATTATATTTAATCTAATAATACATTATATTTAATATAATATTTTATTTAATACTAATATAATATTTAAAATAATATTATATTACATTTTAATATTTAAATTAATATTATATTATATTATATTTAATCCAATATTTTATTTAATACTAATCTAAAATTTAAAATAATATTATATTACATTTAATAATTAAATTAATATTACATTGTATTATATTTAAACTAATACTTTATTCAATACTAATTATATATTTAAAATATTATTATATTACATTTAATAATTAAACTAATATTATATTATATTTAATCTAATATTTTATTTAATACTAATCTAATTTTTAAATAAATATTATATTACATTAATATTTAAACTAATATTATATTACATTTAATATTTAAAATAATATTATATTTAATACTAATCTAATTTTTAAAATAATATTATATTACATTTAATATTTAAACTAATATTATATTATATTTAATATAATATTTTATTTAATACTAATCTAATATTTAAAATAATATTATATTACATTTAATATTTGAAATAATATTATAGTGTATTATATTTAATCTTACACATAAATTATTAAACAGTAGCTATTCCTTCCAAATTCTATCTCAAATATCCAATCCAAACAACTTTTACACTGTTCTGAATAGCACTGTTCTTAAATAGTAGTTATTTTTATTTACTATTCTAAACAGTAGCTATTCTAGCTATTTTAGAGTTCATCCAAACGTATCCCAAGGTTTCAGCCCCAGCAATTCCCAAGAAAAGAAATGGTCACTCCTGCAGTTGTGCTCCAAACCATATAGTATTGATTAATACCTCAAGTAATATAGACAGCTGGGTGAGAGATACATACGCCAATTTTGGCAGGAGAGAAGAAGGAGATATCGAGGTCAACAGTGACTTTGATGGTGTCTTCACATGACATGATGGCGGCCGCTGCAACCATGTCTATCAGTGTGGCAATCGGCCCAGGCTGCCAGTTTCCCTGCATATCCTAAGAAAAAATAAAGAAATATATCATAGTCAACTCATGCGAATATCAGTATTTTTTATTCCATCACATGATTAGTCGTCATGTTTAATCAAGGCACACCTCCACCATTAGTCCATTACCAGGGGTGTCATTTACAATCTATAAAAGGACAGGGACTTATTTGCAATTATGGTAGTCTCTACTCTCTTGTCGCTCGCCTGACAAGTGACGATCTAAAGACAAACAATTGGCACTTAAAACAACGAAATTCCAGATGAAATTAGAACAATTTAGCCAAATTGATCGATCGAATCATAGAAATGTAACGAGCACGAAAGAAGGCCAACATACTGTGAGGTGCGGTGGTACTCGGATAGAGCAGTGAGCACGGCCATGGCTGACAAAGGAAACATGGAGACCGTACAAGAACCGTGGGACGAATCTGCTGCCTTGCCACGCGGCCTGCGTTATCCCCTCAGGATCTCTTCCATCGCCGTCGTACCTGCTGGACACACTCTCCAGCCATCTCTTCGCATCGCTCTCGGTGCTCATCTCTCTCCCTCTCTCCCTGTCGCTTGTTTGGAATTCACCATGTGGGTCGGGGTTCAAAGCTAGGAGTGTAGGACCCTAGTTTTACATCTAGCGTTTACCGAAATAAATCTGCTGTGCTTGTTCGGCAACATAAGATTTCGATCTCCCCAGAACTTCTTAAGATATTTTTTCGTATAATTGTATCTCCAAAACCAACTGCTCCTTGATATCTCTTAGTTTTTTTTGAAAAAAACCGGAGGTTCTAGGACTAGACCGTGGAAACTGTGAACCTCATCCGTATCAAACCGGACCGAGATTCAAAACCGTACCGGATCGGACCAAATCAATTTAAGGTTCTAAAAAAAAATTTAGCTACTATTTTGAACTAGAACAGTACTAGATCGGACCTAACAAGATCATGAACTGTGGAAACCAGAACCGTGACAAAACCGGACCGGACCAGACCTAACCGTGTAGAACATAACTTAAACCAAAATAGTGGGAAATGTAGTGGTTTGCTAAAACCCCCGGGGACCCGAATCAATCCGGACCGCCCTTGACCAGTGCCCGTGCACAGCTTGGCACAGGTCCACGGGTTGGACAGGCGGGCAAAATCACGGTCCGGACCACCATTTTTGAAAAAAAAACCATCCAACCGGGACTGGACCTTAACCCGAACCGTACCCGTGACTCGTGCCCGGACCAGACCCGCCCGTGCCCGTGACCCGTGACCCGTGACCGTGCTCTCCATTCTCCCAGCTTTTGGATTCGTACTAAGTTAAAAAGAATGGTGTAGTGCAGGGTGTAGAATTAAATCACACTGCTTTGGGATTCGTGCTAGTGTAGGGTGCATAATTATTTGGCTTTAAGATTCGTGCCAAGTTAAAAAGAATGGTCCGGATTGACTAATTGTGAAAGAAAAAAAACAAGAGAGGTTTGACCCGGACATAAAAAAAACAGGAGAGTCTGCCCCCTCCCGGACAGTAAAAAAAACCCGGTCCGGGTCAAACCCGAACCACCCTACCCCCTACCCCCAACCCGAACTGTCCAGACCGCCGACCTGTGCGGGCAATGGTCCAAGGGAGGGCAAGAGTACAGTTTAAAAAAAAAGATCATGCTACCCGGCCGGTCTACCCGTCACCCGAGGTGCCCGTGCCCCCGCTTTGGTTTGACCCGACCCGGACCACCCGGTCCGAGAGCAAACCACTAGAAAAATGTGAACCCTCATGTTAGATCTAATTTTTAATATGTCATGTTATATTTATTTTTTAATCCTTTTACATATACTAAAATCCAATTATTACAAATTTTAATCACTTTTAAACTCTGGTAAGATTTATTTTCAATTATAAACACTTTTCGTCACTTCAATAAAATATTAAAGATGCCTCTGTTTTGAAAAAAAAAAAAAACTTTAGACCCGTCCGGACCTAGGACGGAACTGGACCGTGTAAATTTGGACCATGGTTCTAGCAAAATTTTGAGCCAATCATTTTAAGTTAGAACTGTTAGACTTGACCTGTGTAGAACCATAGACCGTGGAAAACTTAACCCGTGCGAAACTGTGAATCGGCCGAATTTGGACCTGATCAGACCATTTGGTCAACATTAGTATCTCCTCCAGAGAAGGAAATTTGTCACGGCGTGACTAGTCACGTCACGTAACGTCACATATGTCGATTACGTGACGTGATTCGTGCGACACGTGACGCGTGACATAATCCTTCGCGTGACGTGACTGCATTCGAGCGAAAATTACACGTCACGTCACGGTATAAAACATGGAGTATCCAACTTTTTTGGTATGTATAGAGTATTCAGATTTTTCTTTTAGTGTAGGTTCAGTGATCGATACTGGTACTCATGTAGTACTAATTTTTATTTTCTCTAGTCTAATGAAGGTTTGTAATTTAAATTTTTAAAATAATGTCAGATATCAAACAATATTTCCTAAAAATAATAATATTTGCAACATTATTTACTTATTTTTAAAATTTTCATATTTTTTATATTTTTTTTTAATTTTCAACAATTTAAATTAAAATTAAAAAAAAAATGTGACTAATTTACGTCACGTCACGTCTGGTCACGGCGTGACTAAACGTGATGTGACCATTCGCATAACGTAGTCATCCACCACTATTTTAATCACGTCACGTCACCAAATCACGGCGTGTTTATCACGTCACGTCACAGCATGTCACGTATTTCCTTCTCTAATTTCCTCATTTTTATTATTTTTAGTACAGCTCCTTAAAGAGCACCATCTTTTTTTATTGGCTTTTACTCTTTCTTCTCCAAATGATAGCACAGAGTCCGAGGCAGCAAAACAAAAAATCTTCCCATCTCTGCTCAATATTGTTGGTCCTCCAATAACAAACTCGTGAATCTAGCACCATATGTAGCTTTCCCTCGTGATGCTCTTTCTATAGACATCCGGATTTTCGCTCTCTTTTTATAAAATACCATTACAGTCCGATAGACGGTGAGCTTTAACTTCTGAATTCCATCAAATTATTCTAGCTTTTTTTTAATGTTTTTCTCAAAATTAAGTTATTCATAAGAAGAGATCGTGTATATTAGAACATAAGAATTTCATTATGAATAATAATTTCATGTATCTATATGGTGGCTGAAATACTTTTTTTTCTTTTCTCGTAAAACAAAGTGATCAAGAATTATTAGTAAAATCAAGTTTTTTTAAATAAGAATGCTTAGGCACCGGACGGACAGAGGTTGATTGTTGGTTGATTTCTCAATTTCAGTTTATTTATTTATAAATATATTACTCTTTTTTTTTTTATATTGATACAAGCCAATTTGTAGTAGGGCAAATAAAACTAATACCTGTATTTAGTTTTTCATGTAGCTAATTTGAAAACCTTCACCAATTTGTAGTAGGCCAAATCAAAATTGATATAATATTAATTTTCTTTTTGTTTATAATTTTTAGATTTTGTGTTACCATTCTGCTTAATTTTTATAGTACCTTGAATTAGTTAAATATAATTGCTAAAGAGTATGCTGTATCGACAGCAAGAGTTTCGATCACTTCCCACCTACCACTTCCTTCCTATCAGGATCCGCATCTGCTGCGATTCTCGCTCATGAACAGTGACCTGCGATTCCTGTTTTTCCAAATCCAACTATTGAATTGTTTCGAGATTCGTGTAAGGAAAAATCAGCTGCTTTGAGATACGTGCACGAAATTATTAGACAGTCAGATTTGAGAAAGCAGAAATTTTAGAGTTACTGTTCACCTTTTTTGGATCGCAGCAGATTTCAATCCTTCCTATCAAGCCTTCTTATCTTTCGTAATCTACTTGACTAATCTCTTTCCTACTTCGATTGCTTCGCTTCCTTCAGCTTTAAATTTATACACAACAATCGAGGAGTTTTATTGTTTTAACATCCAACGCCGAAAAATAATTCGATTGGCACCCAAGTTGGCCTCCATTCCTTAGTCCAAAGCCTCTGCATTTGAGATTCCAACAGTTATGGAAAAACAGGATCCTACGATTAAATTTATTTTCCATATTTATGGAAAAACAGAGATCCTGTGATTTCCAAAGCCTTTGTCTTTGAAATTTGTACATAAAAATCAATTGTTTTTGAGATTTGTGTATTTCAAAAAATGAATAGTTAGATTTGGAAAAGCAGAGACCTAAGGTCGCTGCTTTTTCATATCTAACAATTCATTTGTTTCGAGATTCATGCATAAAAATCAACTGCCTTAGAGATTCATGCATTTCAAAAAATAAATGTTTGGATTTGAAAAAGAAGGAACCTAGCATATTTATTTCCTAAATATGGGAAATAAATTTGCTACGATTCTTTGGAATCACAGGGTCCTTGCTTTTTCATATCCAACTATTCATTTGTTTCGAGATTCGTGTATAAAAATCAACTACTTTTGAGATTCGTGCATTTCAAAAAATGAATAGTTAGATTTGAAAAAGCAGTGGAATCATAGAGTCCCTACTTTTCCATATTTAAATATTCATTTGTTTCGAGATTCGTGCATAAAAATCAATTGTCTTTGAGATTCATGCATTTCAAAAAAATGAATGGTTAGATTTAGAAAAGTAAGAACCCTCGCAGCAGATTTATTTCCTTAAATATGTACCGTGCCTACTTTTGGTCCAGTCCTTTTAAAATTAGTAAAATGTAAAAGGCTCTTTCAACACAAGAGAAAAGAAAAACACTATACCACCAACCGACACTATATACCAAAAGAAAAGACAAACAATTGATAAAAAAAACATTATACACGTACAGCGGCCTAGAAACATAGGCGCAAAATCATAAAAGAATGATAAACATTATACATGTTACTGTTGGAGCGACCTGGAAACATAGGACCAAAGTTATACAGAATCTGCAGGTTCAAAAAGCTGACAAGTCTCTCTTGCTTTGCTCTTTATTTGAGGACTAGCAACACTGATAGAGTTTTAACTGCCAGTTAGCAGAATGAGACTGAGAATCTCAACACCCTGAACATTTTGTAAGATTCAAGCAAAATTTACTTGCTCCAAATTTATTTCTTATCACAACAATTTCCTGAAAACCAAACAGTGGTTGCTGGACTCCTGTTCTCTTACCAGAACAGAACAGACATTCTAAGCAGGGCACGGATTAGTTATTCACCATAGATGATGGATAGTTGCAAGCATTAACCGCTTTTGAGCTTTGGTGTACAAAATAGTATAGAAGAATTGCCAAATTCTCATGTTTATCCTAGCCAAATTCCTCAGTCCCGATACTTACATTTATAGCTTGCTTTCAAAAGGCCGAGCCGAAGAAGAGGTCATCCATTCCCTCCCCACAGCCACCAAACTCCTGTCTCCCTTCTTTCGAATCTCAACCATCACCCCTGTTAGCCTCCCTTTGTTTTGGAGTACATGTGCCTCTATCTCCACTTCGTCCTGAAGGAGACAATAAACTGAAACTCGATGAATATTTTAAACCATCAAAGAACAACATTTGAATCTGTCGGAGGCAATAATTATGTAATTGTGAACCTTTGCTATACATAATTGGGTAAATGGAATTGTTGTTGGTTGTAGCAGATTTGGGGCAACGATTTGTAATGTAATAAGACACTAAATGTTTGGCTGATGATGTTTCTCCGTTGAAAGAAATTTAAAAAAACAACACTCACACTCAAACTCAACTGACGTGTGGATTCATGCACAAATTCTAATATACTCCGTGCATGTAAGATTCTTTTTGCCTAATGTGCCAGTGAAGGCAAGATACCTTTTATGGTTTTACCATTCTACCAAAACATTTACGCCCATAATTTGGCATATAGAGAATAAATAGATTGCATTGCTCCTAAGTCAAATGTGAAAATGACATTTCTATTGATGCAATTCATCAAGGTTTCAACCCCGGCAATTCCCAAGAAAACAAAAGGTCACTCCCGCAGTCCTGCTCCAAACCATGCAGTATTGATTGATACCTCAAGTAATATAGACAGCTGGGTGAGAGATACATACGCCAATTTTGGCAGGAGAGAAGAAGGAGATATCGAGGTCAACAGTGACTTTGATGGTGTCTTCACATGACATGATGGCGGCCACTGCAACCATGTCTATCAGTGTGGCAATCGGCCCAGGCTGCAAGTTTCCCTGCATATCCTAAGAAAAAATAAAGAAATATATCATAGTCAATTCATGCGAATATCAGTATTTTTTATTCCATCACATGATTAGTCGTCATGTTTAATCAGGGCACACCTCCACCTATTAGTACATTACCAGGGGTGCCATTTACAATCTATAAAAGGACAGGGACTTATTTGCAATTATGGTAGTCTCTAGTCGCTCGCCTGACAAGTGACGATCTAAAGACAAACAATTGGCACTTAAAACAACGAGATTCCAGATGAAATTGGAACAGATCTCATTTCAACTTAGCCAAATTGATCGATCAAATCATAGAAATGTAACGAGCACGAAAGAAGCCCAAAGGCCAAGTAACATACTGTGAGGTGCGGTGGTACTCGGATAGAGCAGTGAGCACGGCCATGGCTGACAAAAGAAACATGGAGATCGTACAATAACAGTGGGCCGAATATGCTGCCTTGCCACGCGGCCTGCGCTATCCCCTCCGGATCTCTTCCATCGCGGTCGTACCTGCTGGACAAACTCTCTAGCCATCCCTTCGCATCGCTCTCGGTGCTCATCTCTCTCCCTCTCTCCCTCTCTCCCTATAGGTAAACAGAGGGTATAGAGGTCGCTGTCGATTGTTTGGAATTCACCATGGGTCGGGGGATCCGTATCCTCTCTATTACTACAGAGGATGCGCATCACTTTACGGTTTGAGATTAAATCTCAGCCGGTTTGAGATTCGGGTGACTGTAGGGGGCAGTATTATTTGACTTTGAGATTCGTGCTAAGTTAAATGAACGGTCCGGATCTATTCAAAAGGGAATCATTCTAAAAGATTCCCTTTTGCGGTACTACACCGGATACGAATTCGGGTCGGGGACTCTGGGTTCAAAACTAGGAGTGTACAGTGTAGGACCCTAGTTTTACGTCTAGCGTTTACCGAAAAATTTGCTGGGCCTGTTCGGCAACATAAGATTTCGATACTATTCGGACAATTATATGTTTGGACAGTGTAAGAATAGCTTAGAATAGTAAATTATTTGAGTATGTTTAGATGAATTCTAGAATAATTAGAATAGCTACGATTTAGAATAGTAAATAAGAATAGCTATTTTTTAAGAACAGTGAAAAAAGTTATTTGAATTGCACATTTGGAATAAAATTTAGAAGAATAGCTACTGTTTAATAATTTATATGTAAGATTAAATATAATACAATATAATATTAATTCAAATATTAAATGTAATGTAATATTATTTTAAGTATTAGATTAGTATTAAATAAAATATTATATTAAATATAATATAATATTAGTTTAAATATTAAATATAATATAATATTAGTTTAAATATTAAATGTAATATAATATTACTTTCAAAATTAGATTAGTATTAAATAAAATATTAGATTAAATGTAATATAATATTATTTTAAATATTAGATTAGTATTGAATAAAATATTAGTTTAAATATAAAACAATGTAATATTAATTTAATTATTAAATGGAATATAATATTATTTTAAATATTAGATTAGTATTAAATAAAATATTAGATTAAATATAATATAATATTAATTTAAATATTAAAATGTAATATAATATTATTTTAAATATTATATTAGTATTAAATAAAATATTAGATTAAATATAATATATTATTAGATTAAATATAATACAGTATAATATTAATTTAAATATTAAATGCAATATAATATTAATTTAAATATTAGATTAGTATTAATATTGAAAGCAACAAATGTTATTCTATGTTTTTGTAAGAATAGCGAATAGCAATGCTATTCTACGAACAGTAGTTATTCCGAATAGCTCTATTTCTCATTTGGATGCACCTTGTTCCGAATAGCAATGCTATTCTTGTGCATCCAAACATACCCTCTAAGAATAGCTGCTATTCGGAATAGTAATGTATATTTAAACAATATTTTTGCTATTCGGAATAATGAGAATAGCTGCTATTTTCTATTCCTTAGAAATGTTGGAATAGCTACTATTCGAAAGTGTGAATAGAGAAAAAAATATTTATTACCGTCAACACAGTTCTAAAATGATAAAATTGACACCACTTATTTTATCTCTACGTTGTGACAATTCATTTGAGACCCCACTTGCCTATCTTTTCTCTTAATAAGCACCTTGTTAATATTATTATTTATCTGTTACAGCTATTCACTATTCCAAATGAACAATCCAAACAATATTTTTACTATTCCGAATAGCATCATTTTCACACTATTCTGAAAATCACTTGCACATAATTTCTTTATTGCTTTTCATTTTTTTTTATATATATTTTTTGGAAAAATAGTTTTGTTTTTAATAGAATTAATAAGTTGAAAATCAACGTCTGAAATTTATCAATATCAATGTATTTTTGAAATCTCTTGATACTGATCAAAACAAAGTAAAAAAAGTGATAAATCTTTTATGTGTATGTAGAGAAAATAATATATATTCACATCTAATAGTTTATTATAATATTTGAGTTTTAAAATTTAGGAGTAATTAACATATAAAAAGTGGAGACATAACGGAGGCTCTACAAATAGAAGCATTTGAACCCTCATTTTTATCTATATATTACAATTTTAGTAAACTAATATGTTCTTATATTTGTTAATTTATTTTAATTTCACTTAATTGCTTTCGTCTATACTATTGTTAGAATAAAAAATGTTCAAATCAGAATTATTTTGATGTAAAACAAGAATGAAGCACATTGATACCCTCATAAAGATGGATGGATGGCTAACAAGACTTCCAAACATACCATATGTTATCAAGTAATTTTAATCATTAGATTAACAATTAAATATTATCAAAATTAGTCAGATTGAAAATTGTTCAACTTTTTTTAATAAATGTCAATCTTGTTACTTAAAATTTAAATTAGATACGTTGAAAATTGATCCAAAGAATCAAAATTATTGGTAACATGGCATTTTTGAGAGGTGAATGTAGCAACTCTTTCATATTTTGCTACTGATCAATGTTGAATCCTTGAGATGTATGACACGTTGGTTCCCACACAGTATTCTTTCATCATGCATTTACACGATGTACCTGTGCTTTGAGGGTTTGTCACCAAAGTAAAATTGCATTGAAGTTTCTGGCCCATGTCCATCAAAGGGAGAGGGGACTGTCCGATGTCCATCGGACCAAACTCTGGTTCGATGGGTGGTTTTTACCGTCCGATCCACTTCAAAATCTGTGCGCACGGATATTAAAATAAACAATACAGATATTAAAGTGATGCGCACAGATCTTGAAGTGGATCGGACCGTAGAAGCCACCCATCGAACTGAGTTTGATCCGATGGACATTAGACACCCCCTCTCCCCCCATCTATATCTTGCACGGTAGCATTTATTTCGTAATTTATACACAACAATCGATGAGTTTTATTGTTTTAATATCCAACGCCCAAAAATAATTCGATTGGCACCAAGTTGGCCTCCATTCCGTCATCTAGAGGTAGAGGCTTGGAATTGGCATCTCAACTGCCTTGGAGTTTTAGTCCAAAGCCTCTGCCTTTGAGATTCCAAAAGTTATGGAAAAATAGAATCCTGTGATTAAATTTATTCTCCATATTTATGGAAAAACAGGAGTCCTGCTATTCCAAAGCCTTTGCCTTCGAGATTCATACATAAAAATCAATTGTTTTTGAGATTCGTGCATTTAAAAAAAATGAATAATTAATTTTAGAAAAATAGGACTTGTGATTCTTTGGAATTATAGGGTTCCTATTTTTCCATATCTAACCATTCATTTGTTTCGAGATTCGTGCATTTCAAAAAAATAAATGTTTAGATTTGGAAAAGCTGGGACCCAGCAAATTTATTTCCTAAATATGAGAAATAAATCTGCTACGATTCTTTGGAATAATCGCAAGGCCCCTGCTTTTCCATACCCAACTATTCATTTGTTTCGAGATTCATGAATAAAAAACAACTGCCTTTGATATTCGAGCATTTAAAAAAGGAATGGTTAGATTTGAAAAGGCAGGGACCCTGCAATTCCTTTGTTTTGAGATTCATGTATAAAAATCAACTACCTTTGAAATTCGTACATTTCAAAAAATAAATGGTTAGATTTGGAAAAGCAGTGGAATCGCAAGTCCCTGCTTTTCCATATTCAACCATTCATTTGTTTGGAGATTCGTGCATAAAAATCAATTGTCTTTGAGATTCATGGATTTTAAAAAATGAATGGTTAGATTTAGAAAAGAAATGAATTGTTAGATTTAGAAAAGCAGAAACCCTCGCAGCATATTTATTTCCTTAAATATGTACTGTGCCTACTTTTGGTCCGGTCCTTTTAAAATTAGTAAAATGTGAAAGGCTCTTTCAACACGAGAAGGATACATTTGAAGATTGAAAGCATATGCCACCAACCGACGCTATATACCAAAAGAAAAGACAAACAATTGATAAAAAACATTATACACGTACAGCGACCTAGAATTCTAGAAACATAGGCGCAAAATTATAAAAGAATGATAAACATTTATACATATTACTGTTGGAGCAACCTGGAAACATAGGAACAAAATTATACAGAATCAGCAGATTCAAAAAGCTGACAAGTCTCTCTTGCGGACTAGCAACACTGATGGAATTTTAACTGCCAATTAGCAGAATGAGAATGAGAATCTCAACACCCTGAACTTTTTGTAAGATTCAAGCAAAATTTACTTGCTCCAAATTTATTACTTATCACAACAATTTCCTGAAAACCAAACAGTGGTTTCTGGACTCCTGTTCCCTTACCAGAACAAACATATTCTAAGCAGGGCACGGATTAGTTATTCACCATAGATGATGGATAGTTGCAAGCATTAACCGCTTTTGAGCTTTGGTGTACAAAATAGTATAGAAGAATTGCCAAATTCCTCAGTTCCGATACTTACATTTATAGCTTGCTTTCGAAAGGCCGAGCCGAAGAAGAGGTCATCCATTCCCTCCCCACAGCAACCAAACTCCTGTCTCCCTTCTTTCGAAACTCAACCATCACCCCTGTTAGCCTCCCTTTGTTTTGGAGTACATGTGCCTCTATCTCCACTTCGTCCTGAAGGAGACAATAAACTGAAACTTGATGAATATTTTAAACCATCAAAGAACAACATTTGAATCTGTCGGAAGCAATAATTATGTAATTGTGAACCTTTGCTATACATAATTGGGTAAATGGAATTGTTGTTGGTTGTAGCAGATTTGGGGCAACGATTTGTAATGTAATAAGACACTTAATGTTTGGCTGATGATGTTTCTCCGTTGAAAGAAATTTAAAAAAACAACACTCACACTCAAACTCAACTGACGTGTGGATTCATGCACAAATTCTAATATACTCCGTGCATGTAAGATTCTTTTTTGCCTAATGTGCCAGTGAAGGCAAGTTACCTTTTATGGTTTTACCATTCTACCAAAACATTTACACCCATAATTTGGCATATAGAAAATAAATAGATTGCATTGCTCCCAAGTCAAATGTGAAAATGACATTTCTATTGATGCAATTCATCAAGGTTTCAGCCCCAGCAATTCCCAAGAAAACAAAAGGTCACTCCCGCAGTCCTGCTCCAAACCATGCAGTATTGATTGATACCTCAAGTAATATAGACAGCTGGGTGAGAGATACATACGCCAATTTTGGCAGGAGAGAAGAAGGAGATATCGAGGTCAACAGTGACTTTGATGGTGTCTTCACATGACATGATGGCGGCCGCTGCAACCAGGTCTATCAGTGTGGCAATCGGCCCAGGCTGCCAGTTTCCCTGCATATCCTAAGAAAAAAATAAAGAAATATATCATAGTCAATTCATGCGAATATCAGTATTTTTTATTCCATCACATGATTAGTCGTCATGTTTAATCAAGGCACACCTCCACCATTAGTCCATTACCAGGGGTGTCATTTACAATCTATAAAAGGACAGGGACTTATTTGCAATTATGGTAGTCTCTACTCTCTTGTCGCTCACCTGACAAGTGACGATCTAAAGACAAACAATTGGCACTTAAAACAACGAAATTCCAGATGAAAATGGAACAGATCTCATTTCAATGTAGCCAAATTGATCGATCCAATCATAGAAATGTAACGAGAAGTAACATACTGTGAGGTGCGGTGGTACTCGGATAGAGCAATGAGCACGGCCATGGCTGACAAAGGAAACATGGAGACCGTACAAGAACAGTGGGCCGAATCTGCTGCCTTGCCACGCGGCCTGCGCTATCCCCTCCGGATCTCTTCCATCGCGGTCGTACCTGCTGGACACACTCTCCAGCCATCTCTTCGCATCGCTCTCGGTGCTCATCTCTCTCCCTCTCCCTCTCCCTATAGGTAAACAGAGGATATAGTGGTCGCTGTCGATTGTTTGGAATTCACCATGGGTTGGGGGTTCAAAACTAGCTAGGAGTGTAGGGCCCCAGTTTTACATGGGTGCGAATCCTCTGAGATATCTCAATTTTTGCGTGACCGACGTGTCCGGTGCCTATTCGGGAAACCGTAAGGGGCCAGTATTATTTTAACTTTGAGATTCGTGCTGAATATATTTGAACGATTGAGATAGTCCAAAAAGTCACGCAAAGTTTGAGATATCTCAGAGGATGCGAATTCGTTTTACATCTAGCCGTTTACCGTAATAAATCTGCAGCGTGCCTGTTCGGCTACATTAGAACTTTAAGATATTTTTTCGGACAATTGTATCCCCAAAAAGCAACTGCTGTATCTCCTCATTTTTATTATTTTTCGTACAGCTCCTTAAAGAGCACCATCTTTCTTTATTGGCATTTACTCTTGAAATTTTTTTATAAACTATAAATAGAAAAATCAATTTTAGAGAACCAATATAATTGTGTTGAAATTTAGAAAAAATATAAAAACCGAGAAGAAATCTCGGTCTAGAAATTTTTTTTCTCCACAGACCCAAAATGCATCTCGGTATCACCAGTTTTTTTTTTTTTCAATTTTTCCCACCCGCTACAGAAAATCCAATCCTATTGCTAGTGCCCGAAATGAGAATTGGGTCTTAAGTAGAGACCGAAATTTAAATTCGGTTTTGATTAGAAAATGGGTAGATTAAGATCGATTTTTTTAGTAGAGACCGAATTGGGTTTATAATTTTTTTAGTTTAAATAAGTAATTGTAAATTAATTTAATTGTTGTAGTATAAAATTAAGGGGTTTTGTAGTATAAATAAAGAATTGACGGTATATTAAGAAATTGAGAGTATATAGTATAAATAAATTGAATTATTTAGTATTTTTTTAGTTTAATTTAGGTATTTTAGTGTAATTTTAATAATTGTAGAATAATTTGGTAATTTAGCTTTTTGCATGTAGTATAAATAAATTGTAGAATAATTTAGTTTTTTTAGTGTAATTTAAGTATTTTAGTTTAATTTTAGTAATTGTAGATTTTATTAGTTTGTTAGTGCTTTGCATGTAGTATAAATAAATTGTAGAATGATTTAGTTTTTTTTTTGTGTAATTTAGGTATTTTTGTTTAATTTTAGTAATTGTAGAATTTATTAGTTTGTTAGTGCTTTGCATGTAGTATAAATAAATTGTACAATGATTTAGTTTTTTTTGTGTAATTTAGGTATTTTAGTTTAATTTTAATAACTGTAGAATTTATTAGTTTGTTAGTACTTTGCATGTAGTATAACTAAATTGTATATTGATTTAGTAATTTTTAGTGTAATTTTAGTAATTGTATAATGTAATTTTAGTAATTTATTAGTTTGTGATGCTACACAATGGGCCACATGATCAAAATGTAACTGTTTGGAAAAAATTGAAAAAAAAAACTGGAGAGACCAAAATTCATTTTGGGTCTGGAAAAAAAAATTCCAGACCGAGATTCCTTCTCAGTTTTTATGGTTTTTCTAAATTTCAACGCAATCATATTGGTTCTCTAAAATTAATTTTTCTATTTATGCTTTATGAAAAAAAAATCTTTACTCTTTCTTCTCCAAATGATAGCTCAGAGTCCGAGGCAGCAAAACAAAAACATCTTCCCATCTCTAAAAACGTCTTTATTTATAAATATATCTACTCCCTTTTTTATACTGGTACAAGCCAATTTGTAGTAGGGCAAATCAAACTAATAATTGTATTTCGTTTTTAATGTAGCTAGTTTGAATACCTTCAGCAATTTGTAGTAGGCCAAATCAAAATTGATGTAATATTGATTTTCTTTTTGTTTATAGTTTTTAGATTTTGTGTTAGCATTCTGCTTAATTTTTATAGTACCTTAAATTTTAGTTAAATATAATTATTTACACTATCTTATAATTTAATGAGTCTTCTTAATTAAATTGCATAGCAACAACAATGCAAGGGTATTTTAGTTTTTACATACAAAAAAAAAATATTTTATTCACACTACTCATTCTTAATTTTACTATTTATCAAACAAGTATTCTTTAGCAAGGATTAAAATCTTAATTCTTAATTCTTAAGGAGGATTGCCGAACACTCCCAGTGATTCTAAGGAATAACAAGGATCTTCATGCACGAATCTCAAAACGAGATAGTTTTTATGCAGAATTCTCAAAACTAAGTGAATGGGTGGATTTGGAATTGTAGGCTCCCGTGATTCTTAGAATCACAACAGATTGTAATTTCTGATGTTTTAATGAAGGCCTACGGGTATTTTCGGCTGAAAAAAAAAACATCTAGCCTTCACTAAGGCAATTGTATCATTGACTGTCGTGTAGCTTGACTGCTCCTAATTTATGTTGTCACTCATGTTATACTGATAACATTATTTTATTTAAGCTGCTACTGTTGTCTTCTTACTTACTAAATAACAATGTTAATTCAAATTAACAACTATTTCTAACTACTATTTAAATGTGCAACTAAAACTATTCTTTATTTATCTTTTGTGGAGTTAGCATGCTATTTTACTAACTCAATCAAAAATTAAATTAGTAACTATTATCAATTTTGAGTTAGCTCACTATTCTCACTAACTCAAGTTTTCATCCAAACGTCGTCTTAGATGCCACATGCCACATTATTAATAAACTCAAATGTCATATCCATTTATCAAAATTACACCTTTCTTATTTATTCATAAACTTTTCCTAGAAATCTCTGACGCAATCATTATACTTTGAAAAAGAAAAACTTGGTGTGGTATAAACAGATTATTGAATATTCAAATAAATTCTGACA